>VZTY01016128.1:0-25000 GCA_013400935.1 Turnix velox | reverse complement strand
TCAGGAGACTGAAAATATCCAGTACAGTAAAGGTGATTACAAATGTTTTCCCTTCAAGGCCTTATCCTCACATCTGTTACCCAGAATCTCCTTAATTTTTCACATTTGACCTCAGGTTAGGCATGAACAGTTAAAGACTAGTGCAATTAAAAATTACATTTTTTTCTGATCAGTAGAAGAGGCACTTTTCTTACAGTCAGAAGGAGTAAACACCAATAGAAAGACTAAAATACTTTCCTGGGAAAAGCCTTGGTAGAGATGGGTGGAAAAAATAGTATCTGGAAGATCTATCACTGCGATTGTATTTGCACAAGTCTTAGCAGAACATACTTGTAGTAACTTCATTTCCAAATCATGGATTGACATCAGGCACAAGGGTGGCTGCTCATAGCCTGATGCTGGTTTTGTGTGAGGAAGGCATAACACAAATTGTGAAGAAATCACAGAAGCCCAAAAAAAACCCTCAACCAAAAGAAGAAATGTCAGGCAGAACTGAAGTGGGATTTTGAATCTCTGGTTTTGCTGTTAGATCTAGATTTCTATATTTTCACTTTAAAAAATCTATTTTTTCCTATTGAAATAACATAGAAATAGTAAAGCCTGTTAAAAGACTTAAGTAAATGACCAGCAAAGTGATGCTGCTACCAGCCAAGCAGTACAAGTAAAATGCAGAGGAGAGTCACTCCTTTCCCACCCAGTCCATTTCAATAAAGTGCAAATTTAAGAAGCACAGTTGGAAGTATTCAAACCATAGCATGCATAGCAATTTAATTGTTTCTTTGGGTGGTTTCAAAACCAAGGAAATTAAAATCATAAAATTACATTAACACCTCACTGAACACAGAGCTTCCTTGCAGTGCTACTCTCAAGTAGAGCTGGGCTGCATGGAAATGATGTTTCTGAGAAACTCTTAAAGCCCCATCTATGAGAGTTCAAGATTCACTTATGTGACATTCTTAGTGACCCTGTAGCCCCTTCAGGTACTGGGAAACCTCAAAGAGGTCTCCCCTCAGCCTTCTCTTCTCCAGGCTGAACAGCCTCAGCCTGTCCTCATAGTAGAGGTGCTCCAGTCCCCTGATTATCCTCAAGACCTTCTCTGGACCCTTACCAAAAGGTCCATGTCCTTCTTGTGCTGAGGGCTCCAGAGCTGGACACAGTAACTCCAGGTCAGGTCTCCTGAGAGCAAAGGGGCAGAATCAACTCTATTGATCTGCTGGACATGCCTCTTCTGATGCAGCCCAGGACTGGCTGTGTAAATCTGGGCACATATTCAGAAGAATGAGTTGGAGATGGATATTCCTGCTCAGAGTTCTCTCTGACTAAAAAATACATGATTTTGTATGTTGTGATATTCCTTTACCAGGGGCTCAGAATCTCAGAGACACACACCTCAATTTTTGGTTTTAGGGTTTTTTTAATTAAAATTCAGGCAAGAATTGTGGATGTAAATTGGAAGAGGGGAGATTTAGGCTGGATATAAGAAAGAAATTCTTTACAGTGAGGATGGTGAGACACTGGAACAGGTGTAATGCAAGAGAGCTTTAGAAGTGGATCTTGCTCCGACCTTCTATTTTGATCCTTTTAGGTCAATCTATAAGATAATAGGGTACAGGATGGCAGGGCTAGGAGTAATGGATGCAAATTGGAAGAGGGGAGGTTCAAGCTGGAGATAAAAATTAAATTCTTTGCTGTGAGAGTGGTGAGACACTGGAACAGGTTGTCCAGAGAGATTGTGGAGGCCCCTTTCCTAGAAGTATTTCAGGCCAGGATGAATGAAGCATTGAGAAACCTGGTCTAGTGGGACGTGTTCCTGCCCATGGCAGGGGGGTTGGAACTAGATGATCTTTAAGGTCCCTTCCAACCCAAACCAGTCTATGATTATATTTGGACTAAGATTATGGAGTTTGCTCTCAGTTACTTAAGAGGTTACTGCCCTGCTTATACATTGTGAACTCTACCACAGATTAATGCCACTAAAGGTGAGAGAAAAGCATGAATGCTTTGTTCACTTGTCACCTTCCCAGCCGGGATGTTAACATCAAACAGTAGTTTCAATAGTGGTCAAGACAAACTGTAAATTTCATCTGCTAAGAAACAGACAACCCAAGCTTGCAAACCTCAGGCAGATAGATAGCAGAGACCTTGCAAGCAGATACCTTTAAAATAATCTCAGCAAGAATCATTAGAGATTTTGGGGTTAGAGTAACCTGTAAAAGCAAGAAGGCAAACCCCATGCTATGCCAGAGTGAAAAGAAGCTGCAACCTTGCTATCTGTTAGTGTTATCACAGGGGTGGCTGCCTCCCATGGCAGCAAGGTTTCATCGGAAGTGCTGTCACAGGAACTTCACTTCTTATGAATGCCCAGCAAGTGAGAACATAGTGTGCAACCTGTTGTTCCTGTTGCCTATTTTTCTTCCATTCAGCAAAGTTCTTTCCTAAACTTGGTGTCAGAAGCTGCCACGAGGTCACAGAGAGCTTCTTCTGAGAAGCTCTTCTCTCTTCTAACAACCTGCAGCTAGTGCCACAGCCTTCTGCTTCTTTCTTTTGCATTTGCAGAGCTTACAGTTTCTTCCTCTCTGCCTCCTGCAGATGTACAGATACTGGAAATGTTGCGAGGAGAATCATTTTGCAAATGCAAAAGGGTTTCTTGAATTACAGTGCCAGAGAGTCTTAGCACTGGCTGAGACAAAAGCTGAGCGGTCCCCACAGCTTCTACATATATTTTCTATCCATTCTTGTGCACTAGCAATGATAGTTTAAAAGCAGAATTTTAAATTTCTCTCTGGCTGGTTTCTTGGTTCCTAGAACAGTCATCTCTGAACATCTCAGGTTCACAGCTCCTGATATTAGAGATACAGCCAGAGGGAAGTCATGTTAAAGAATAATCCTGGTCCTTGGTTAAAGTATAATCCTGGTCCTTGAGCTGCTGTAAACTGCTGCTTGATACTCTCAAAGAGGAGACCTAAAGGTTCTGTGTTAATTGTTGGTCAGCCTGAACATCATGGCTACAGTCCAAGGAATTCCACAGTGCATGAGTATGAAATATGTGCCCTGGAGTTAAACATAGATACAGGCTATCCCAGTGTGAACAACTTAATGATTTGCCAGTTAATTTCAACCACAATTATTGTTCAGGCTGATAGAACTGTATTATTGCAGTTATACATTATTACATGATGTCTACAGTGTAGAACAAGTGCCTTAAAAACTTCCTATGAAAGTTAAAACTACAGTCTAAACTGTGTGCTGTCATCTTGCCAACATCATTCACTTCTAAAGCGTTCCTTTGGAAGCTCTGTGATGTGTATTGTGATACCTATTAAATTCTGTAAACGTGATGACAATAAAGAATGCCAAATATTTTTTGAAGACCCTTTGGTAATGTATTTCAAAAACAACATGAAAGTGATTTTATTTCCCCCCCAAGTTGACAGGTGAATTATTTATTGCCTAGTGTAGTTTTCTGAATAGTAGAAGTTTTCTCTCAATGAGCTGAATTTAGAGTCGGGCAAGGGAAGCCATCTCACTAACCCTGCATCTAACCCCATTCCCAAGGCAGTTTGACTGTATCTACAGCACTTTCTGCTGTACTGCAAATGTCAAACAGAAAGTATAATGGATTTAATATTAGTGCTGGCCAAGGTGTTGAGGGAGCTGTTAATAATGTCACTCCAGTTATTGATCTGAAACCTTTAGAAATCAAAGAAAAGTGAGAGATCCCCAACTGGGGAAAGGCACAACAGTGACTGGTTTTTATTGCCAACATATTTCTACATATATAGTGCTGACTTTCTGGAATTATGTGATCATCATTAATCATAGGGAGAGATTTTGGGAATTATTATGTGGTAGGATAATATCAGGGTGACCTGTGTGCATGCTAATGTTAGAACTTCCTTTCATTCCAGCCATGAGTCAGCTTAAAAAATGTAATGTTGATGGTAACAACATCAACACAAATATTAAGATGTAAGGGAATTTTATTTATTCTGAGGCCAATTACAGGTGATGTTGAGATGTCTGCATTTGACTCTTGCTAAGAGCATCATTTCATCTGCCTGTTAACCTGGGATGTGTGTAACTGCTGCTGCAGGATGCTAAATTTTTCCCAATTATAATAATCAAGGCTCAGCTGCCTTTGTTTACCACAGAGATAAATTTGTCTCCAAGTCTATATTCTTCCAGTTTCCTTTGCCATGGCTAATCCTGAAGGATTAACTTGCAGTGTTTTGTTCTGAAGTAGTAATTGGTTCTTAGAATGAGTGCATGTTTTCTTCCTTCAACCTAATTTTTCAATCTTATGACAATCTGTACAAAGGAGAGCTTCCATCACCTTTACTCAGTGACTAATAAGTGGAAATAAAATGTAGGATTTATGTTGAACACATATTGAATAAACATATAGTTCTTTTCCATGTATGTAAGAAGTAAGCAAAGATAAATCCAGTAGATAACTTGGAACAGCCATGTACTGGATTAAAAGTGAAATTTTACTTTATTACAACTGTGCCACAAATTAGATCCATTACAAAGGACCTGCCTTTCTATATATATAAATGTATATGTGTATATATAGATATATAAGCATCTATGAATATGCAAGCTTATATGGGGAGGGTCTGTTTGCCAGAGCTTGAGCAACAGGATGAGGGGCAGTGGTTTGAAACTAGAGCAGGGCAGGGTTAGATTAGATTAGGTGGTGGAGTTCCCTTCCCTGGAGACATCCAAGGCCAGACTTGCTGAGGCTCTGAGCAACCTGATCTAGTGCAGGATGTCCCTGCACACTGCAGGGGGTTGGCCTTTGAATGTTCCTTCCAACTCTGTGATTCTATGATTCTCTGCCAAGTTATACATGATAAGTTTTGGAAGTAACTGTTTATTATATTTTATAAAATGGGCATTTCAAATGGGTATAGAGAAAAAGCTGCCTTTGCTTTTGTTTGATCCCCACATACTGTGATAAACATGTACTTTAAGAGAATTGATTTTGTTGTAGGAATTCTATTGAGTCTTCTGTGACTACTCAGAAGCCATCCAGTAGAAACACTCTGGAAACATTCTGGACAGACCAGTACTTAGTGTGGTCCTATGAACTCTTTAGGAACAGGCAAAAAGAAATTATAAAAATGACTAGAATACTGCAGGCTGAGTGGATCTTCTGCTGTGCTTCCTCCCTCCTTAATACAGACATAGATAAAGTATGCTGGAGAATCTGTACTTGCCTCTATTGATTTCTCCAGCTGCTTTCTTCAGATCTATTTGATCTGGGCACTGAGGTCAAGGTTTTTGTTTCATTGATCATGTCTGTAGCAGCACTGATGGAGTGTGTTCCTATGTCAGCTGAAGGGTTGTGAGAAATAAGACTAACTTGGATTCCTGTAGTTCCCCACTCTCAGACAGGGATCTGGAAGTCAGGAAGAATCTAAATAACTGTGTTTGTGGTTTCTCACAGGAGATAATCCCATACAGTATCTGGTGATGTTTGGGCTGTGTGTTTTTCTTCATTTTACTTGCTCTTTTAAGTAATATTACTTGTTAGTGGATTTGGAGTGCAATTCATTCATTTTTGTGCACAACTGTAGTGCCTATTTCAGCCTTCCCTCACAGCTGATGTGTTTTGTAATCTTCCACAGATTTTATTTTGCGCCCTTCCCTCAACTGCTTCAGTCTTGTCTCAGTTTCAGGTGAAGGCTGCATCTTCCCAAACAAAAGAATAATTTTTAGACTGTCACCATATTACCTATGGAGCTTTAAGTCTCCTGGGCTTTTTTTCCTCCATCCTGTTGTTACAAATTCACATCGTATTTTCCCTACCTCTCTTCTCATATTTCTGACCTCCTTTGATTTCTTTCTCTTAAATTTTACCGTGTGTCTTTGTGCATCTTTCCAAATTAACTCCCATCCAGACATTCATTATATCTGTTTTCTAAATACAGGGAGTCTTATTTCTTTTTCATTTGATAAACTTGCAGATGGCCCCTTTAAATGAAATGCAGATCACCTAATTTTTGAGGGGGGGGTTCGTCTGTAACATGAAATTACATTGTAGCCTGTGTTTCCCCAGACTATGATGGTATTAATTAATCTTTCAAACATTACGCTTCTAAATGCAGTTGCATAGGCTATTTCTTTTGCATATTAAAGCAGAACAATATCGATGCTTAATAATTTGAGCTTTCCAGCAGATCAGACCTGCCTGCCTAAAGCTCTTGCCTTGTTGTAAGTCAGTTATGTTTAATTCATCATACTACAGACTAAAACCTTGTTCTTGTCAAAATTACACAATTCTATCTTCTTTATATGCACAAAACCGCAGAGATACAAAGGATGATATTACTTGGTATCGATTCAGCTCTGCAGGGGGCAGAGACCACAAAAGGCACAACTGGCCAGAAGGAATGCCCATCTCCAGTGAACAATTTCACCCATGCTCATATTGGGAAAAGCCTGAAAAACTTGCTACTGTGAGAAAGGTTTAGTGCTTCCAGCTCCCAGAGCTTTTCCCAGGCAGTTTGTCTCAGAGGTTCCTTGCTTTTCAGCTGTGAATAGCTCATGACCACTCTGAATAACTTAATTTATCATCACTCTTTGTTTATCAGCAGGTGAGGCAGCTATGGTGTCTCTCTGATTTTATCACATTTTCCTTTTTTTTTTTATTCTTTTTTAATTGGGTTAAATGGCTCAACAGGCTGTGGGGCAATTAAAAAATACATTCCCTTGCTGGTTCTCTGAGTCCTCTGTGCGACTGAATCCTGATTTTTCCAACCTGAGTCTATCAGTGCTCCAGAAGCAGCAGGTCAACTATTGAGAGACGAGTGTTCTGTTTCTGTACAGCTCCTAGCTGTCAGGTTGTAGTCCAGGGGCTCAGCAGTGCCACCTGCAATAGGGATGGTGATAGTTATCTACAGGACAAATAGATAAGGCTGTTGCACAGGTCCATAAACTGTCTGGGATGATGCTTCTGTGCAGCCAATGCTGGCTCCTCACTCCCTGCACCACACACTTAAGGGTGATAAAGTGGCAGGAGTGGAACAATATAATAATCCAGCCCAGGGTAGGTGATTAGGACTAATTATATTGTTAAATATAGTTTATCAAAGTGCACTACCCTTAAAGGTTTCGCAGAACATGGAATGAAAATATTCTTGTGCTACCCATCAGTAACACAGAGTTTCCCTTTATAATTTCTTTTTCTTCTTTTTTTTTTTTTTTCTGGTTTTTAAGTGAATTTCATTCTGATGATAGGTGCCAGATGGAGACAGCCCTAGAGAATGAAATTGTTTGTTTATCCACACAACACGTACAGCATGGGCAGCGGCAGCAATGTAGCCTTTCCCATGCTGTTTCTTTGCTGGTGTTCTGCAGCCTGGCCCTCCAGTGACAATCCATAGAGGCGCAAAGGCAGCTCACAGTCCCTGCCCTTCCCAAGCTCCAGGTGCTTCCCTGGGAATATCTGCAGTCATGCCAATTAGCATCCATTTCCATGAACTTCTTGGCATGGGAAGTGTGTTGGTCCCCTAATCCAACACAAATAGGGCACCAAATGATAATACTAATTAAATGCTTACCTAAATCAAATTTTAATCAGTGACCGAGGCACAAAAGATCAAGGCTTTAGTTTCATGTTTCCCATTGTATTTCTCCTGAGGCATCTAGTTTCTTATAATAACGGGTTTTCTCCTAGCAAGAACATCAGATTAATGATACTGCTATTAAAAAAAAAAAAAAGACAAAGAAAAATAAAAAAAAATGAAGTAAAATAATATCTTTAATAAGATTCTCTGCAAAGGGGTGAAAAATCTCTCTCCTGTCCTGCAGCCCCACCTCTCTTCAGCCAAGCATAAACATTATCAGAGATATTTCATGTAGAAAAAGAAAACTGAGAAAAGATAGAAAGTAGTATCTTAAACATTTTCATCAGATGTATTTAAACCTTATATCCTAGAAACATTTTTTTAATAAGTTGATAAATTTTGTAATTCTGCAGAAAAGCAATTAATTCCAGCTTAGGGTTTCTGCTGTAGAAAGGCTGAGAAAATCCTGTGCTTTTTCTTATTATTTTACAGCTTGTTTTGAAAGTGTCATAAACAAATGACTTAAGTGTCCCACAAGACAAATGTTCTTTAATCATCTAATGCACTCATTTATCCTTAGCCTTAACCTTAGTCCTAAATTAAGTCTCTTGCAAAAACATAACTTCATCTAAAAACACCCATCAATCCTATGTGCTTTTGATAAGCACATTTAAAAAACATAAACAACCAGACAGTTGTCAATCCACTTGAAGTTCTGTCCCATTTAAAAGTTATTCATTAGCTCCTAATGCACCTGCTGTTAATAAAGTTTTAAAGTGGAATGAACAGTATTTTTGGGTTTCTGCTGGAGCTCTAATTTTCTACCATTCACCAGGAATAAATGCTTACCAGGAAAATTACAACTTCAGCTTAAAATGAGCCACTTGGTGGAATGCCTTTTCCTGAAATTATAAAGTTAGATTTCAATTAGTTCCCTTTCAGTTTAAGAGGACTGAAAGCAAAATGTGTGTCACACCTTTATTTGGTCGTTACCTTCATTATCTGCTCAGGAATCTCATGTACCTGGAAGCATCATACAAGAGAAATTGAATAACAGAGATACAGGTCACACATTTCAAAGCAAGATATTTTGCAGAAGCTGTCATCTGAACTGAATAAATAAATAAAGTGAGTGTGAGGAGATATGAAAGACTCTTAGTGGCTGATACTCACTAAAATTCATAATTAATTCAGATCCTCTTGAGTCAAAGCACTGCTTAGCCATCCTCATGGCTAGTGCTGCTTTTTTATGTAATTTTTTTCCTACTCTCCTCTTTAGGACCTGGAAAAATACTACTGATGAGCTCTTCAGGATTCTTTCTCACTGGGGCTTTAAAATTCTAAAGAACTGATAAGAGCAAACAGCAAATAACTGGATTTAGAATAAACTCAGAAATTATCACTAAGGCCTTTCCTCTGCCACAATTTGTCAAATCTGCCTGATAGGAAACAAATTCTATTCATAAAGATTTTATTTTTTTCTTCCTTTTTTTTAGGGGGGGAGATGGGGGAACCCTCTTGTGATTTGGTAGCAATTCAATTATAGTTTTGTGAGATAGGGAGCCCGGAGAGGGAATCCAGAGTGACAAGAAATATGACAGGACAGTTACAGAGTGTTTATGCAATTAAACTTTCACTGACAATACCTGCAGAATGATGAATGCGTGGGCGGAGGTATGTGTGCACAAGCAATGCCCCACAAGTATTGCACATTTTTCATTATTATACAACTGTTCAGATCTTTCAAGAATAGCCTGGAGTGAGGTGGAAAAGAGAGTGCTGTTCCACAGCGTGTTAACCAAACGCTTTTTCTTTTTTTTTTTTTCCTTTTTTTTTTTTTTCTCTTTTTTTCCCAGCGAGTCTTGATATGCCAGATGATAAAAGAACATCTATTTTAGAGAAATGTTGTGAGAAGATTAAGATTTAGCCTGGGTTTGACACATATTAATTTTGGATTCTTAAAGAGATTTTATTCTTTTCCTGCCTGCAACTTTATATCGTTTCAAAACTGAGAGATACTGCATAATTAAACTGCAAGGTTATCCATTTTATGCATGCAAGTGCAAAGGGCATTATAAAAGTAGGTTTTTACTGATTATAGATTAGAAGAAAAAGGAGAAACTTATAAGACTTTAGTCTTATAAAAGCTTACAGAGTAGATTAATTTGGTTGATCATGCTCTGTGTCTCAGTATGGATATATAAAATCAGAAATCTAGTTTTAGAGGTTCTGAAAGATTGGGTTGAGTTTTCCAGATTGCTGCAGGAGTTAATTTTACATTTCACATGAAGTTCCTCATTTCTTAGTGGAATTTTGATTTTGAAAATATGCCATTAGAAACATATTGACCTAGACTATCTCCTCTCCAAGCAGTCTAAATATAATACTGAGAGAATTCCTGCAAAGCTCTCAAAAAGGAAGTTCAATTATTACACTGGGATTTACCTCCCAGAGAAGCTGAACAAAGAGGAGTTGTTGTCTTTGGATTGCTTTGGACAGGGGTTGAAATAGTGTGACTAACACTAGAAGTATGAAATAAGGGGCTGGCAAGTAAATTATTATAAAGTGATGATTTAAATATTGCCTGTGACCATGCTTTTTCCGTAGACCTTTACTTGACTTTGCTACAGTAAATGTTGGATGTTCAGAATTTGCTTCCTACAAACCTGAATTCTAATCACTGCCAGTATGAAAAAGCTGTTTCCTATTCATCTGTACAAAATACTTCCAGAATGGAGGTCTGCTTCAAATAATGAGAATCTAAATCGAAAGGTTGCTTGCTGCAGTGAACTGTTGTGTGATTCCAAATTATGGATGCTAGATGGCAAAATGAAAACTTTTTTTTTTTATAATGTTAGTGTTTACTTCATGGGAAGAAGCTTCTGAATTTTTACTCCTGCTTCTTCTTTGTGGAGATAGGTGTTTCCTTGTAAGGCTATGGATGCCCCCTCCCTGAAAGTGTTTAAGACCAGGCTGGATGAGGATTTGAGCACCTTGATCTAGAGGGAGGCGTCCCTGCCTGTGGCAGGGGGGTTGGAACTAGGTAATCTTCAAGGTCTCTTCCAACCCAAACTATTCTATGTTTCTATGATGTCCAAGGAAATGTCCCTCTCTCTTCCTGATTTACATATAGATGTCCCTTCTCTTTTGGAAGGAGTGACACTGCTTACCCAACATGCACACAGGAGGTATAATATCACAGCTTAAGTTACTCATTACCAAAAGCTAGAGTGTATTAAAAAAAGAAAAATAAAAAAATCTGATTTTCCAAGAGCTCTCTCTAATACCTCCTAAAATTGAAAGCAAGAAAAAAATTGTTTTCACATTACTTAGGTGTTAAAATTACATGGTGGTGTTCCTTTATTTTCAAAAAGCAAACCTAATCCTGTTAATTCAAAGTGAATAACAAACAGGACTAAGACTTTTTCCCAAGTTGTTACATTTATTCAACCTGCTTGTGTTTTGTTCTTCATCATAATTATTTCCAAGTCAAATCTGCACTGATTTCCTTGCGGACCCACATACCTCTGACTAACTTAAAGAATTGAGCTGGGATAATTCACACTATTCCTTGGGGGTCATGTTCTCTGTTTTTTTTCAAGGACATTTTTATTACAAAGCTGATGAAATTTGCATATTAATTCATTTCTTTCAATTTTTTAAGATTAAATGTTGTCAACATGTATCAGTGCAAGGCTCTGACAGTGCTGATGAAATGGGTCAGTCAAGCTTGAACATTTAGAGTAATGCAGCCATCTGCAACCCCCAAGCCCCTTGTGTAGTTTAGTGCTACCATTGCAACTTGATTAAAAAAAAGTTTTATTCAATGCAGGATATTAAAACATTATCTGTGAAATGATATGTGTTACTCCTGCCATTTGCAGGGAAAGTATATTTGACAACAAAATGGATCTAAGGATCTCCTTACTGATTTAGAGTTAGTGCTTTGTCAATCTTAATTAAACTCCAGTAGGAAAAGTGTAAGGGGTGGGGGGGAGAAGAAGTTTCTGCTGTGCTCGAGCTTAGAAGTTATTAAACCGGGTTTAATGTCCTCTCCTAGACTGTATTTTTACTGTCTGAAAAGCAGTGTTATTTACAGGAAGGAATTGCTTAAATCCTCATGTCTCAAGGGCCCTGGAAAGCAGTTGCATTCTGCTGAAAATACCAAGACTTAATAGAATCAGAGAAATTAGAAATGGAAAAGAACCATTAGGTCAACTTATCTATCCCCCTGCCAGTGCAGGAGAGTCCCCTACAGTATTGCTGTCTTAGAGTTAATAGTCATGGATTTTGAGTCACCATTTCTCAGCTGCTTATGAAAGTATTTGCTGTGCAAGCTGCTTGTGTTGAGTTTATCTTCTCTGATGGGGCTGATATCCTTGTATTCTAATATTCTTATGTTTTAATAGTCTGTGATTCTAGATGCTGTGTATGTAGATGCCCAGTAATATCTTTGCTCCTCTTTCAGCTCACACTGCTATTTTTCCACCATTCAGGGTTTTATTAACCCATATTTACTCAGCATTTTATTTGACAAGTAGTCCCCTTGATGTCAATGAAAACAATGCACAATAGCCTCTCAAATTTAGTCAGAACAGCCATCTTGTTTGTAAGGGTGTGGAATCAGTTGTAGGTCTGGCCCAAGACCTTCTGAAATCACTAGGTCTAATTATGAAGTTAGGACAGTTAAATCCATTCATAGCACCAAGAACAATCATAGAATCATAGAATGGTTTGGATTGGAAGGGACCTTAAAGATCATCTAGTTCCAACTCCTCTGCCATAGGCAGGGGCACCTCCCACTAGACCAAGTTGCTCAGTGCCTCATCCAGCCTGGCATTAAACAATCCCAGAGAGGGGGCATCCACAACCTCTCTGGGCAAATGCATTAGTTCAGATGATAAGTTTTAGATGTAAGCTCTGCTATTATTGCTACAGCTAGATCAGTTGATATATTTCAATGGAAAATGCTCCTAGTCATAGATGTCCTCATAATAGCTGTTTCTGATTGCCCCAGGAATGTCCATTTGCCTTAACTGGACAAAAAAGAAAATCCTGATATCTTGACTTGCAGGTGTAAAGACTGATACTAGTTTGAGTATGAATACAAAGCATGAATTCTAATAATAATAAGAGGAAAACAGTCTAAACAACCCCATAGCTATGGAATCATAGAATTGAAAGGTTGCAAGGGATCTTCAAAGGCCACCTAGTCCAACCACCTGCAGTGAGCCAGGTCATTGTGCACTAGATCAGGCTGCTCAGAGCCTCAACAAATGTGGCCTTGAATGTCTCCAGGGATGGGGCCTCCACCACATCTCTGGGCAACCTGTTTCAGTGCCTCACCACCCTCTAGAAGAGAAGAGATCTCAAATATTAGTTGACTTATATGGCTGCTATCAATATACTTCAGTGATTAAATTTTTCGGCAGCCATCTCCACAGACTTAAAGTTGTATTTTGAAAGTCAAGCTTCCGCTGATACATGCCATAGAGGAAGCTCATGTCAATCCTATCAAACCCTGTGAACATTACAGCACCATTATCTTTTCTCTAAGCTGTGTATTTTTTCATGTGGTGGACTAAAAATAATTTAGGTATTAAATTTAGGTAGACGCTGAAAGTCCTTTTTAGTAGGAAGAAGAATTTGAGCTAGCAGTATCTAGGTTTTAAGACCCAACTCTGAAAGTTGTATTGGATTGAAAAATCAAAATCAGGCTTCACACTGCAGTAGAGTCTGAAAATGTCAGGTATGAAATATTTAAACTGTAGAACATGGTCTTCAACTTTGGACTATAAAACTTTAATTTTGTGAGTTGCTATTTCTCCAATTGTTCGATATTTTTAATTCTACAAATCCATGTTTATTAGCTTTCAAGGTTTAAACAGTGTTACTGAGTCTATTGAAAGTAAATGATACTGACTTGTGAGAAATACAGTTACTATGATTGGTTTTCTATCCCTACATTCAAGATAAAGGCAAAAGAAAGAACAAATAAAAGGAATTGATTATCACAGCTCTCTTTTAATGCTTGTAAAATCACCTAAAGTCCTTTGATGTTTATTATTCTATACACTACAAGAAATAGATCAAATTGATCTGGAATATAATTTTTTTTTGAGCAGTGATAATTTTAGGATACATGGAGAGAAACTTTCTCATCTTTGATTCTGTATATTCATATTCTTACAATTAGATGTTGTAATGCCCAAATGAAATCTCCTTCCACTCTGTGATCTTCCCAACTACTTTGCAACAGCGATTCTTACTTCTAAATCCCAATCCTATTGAGGCTGATAAGCCAAATCCTGCTCCCATTAGAGACAATGCAAATCTCTGACTTCTGTAATGAAGTTGTTCCAGTGTTATGCATAATGTTATACAGTTGCAGCACAGGTGAGCACTTCCTTTAACATCATGACCTCTTTTTGCTTTTTCAGACCACTTTTTCTTTTCTTTTCAGAATTGAAAACAAGCTATTACTTTGCTCTAACAACATAGTCCAAAATACATTTGTTCTAAAATTTCGTATGTGAAATAGCAGGTACAAAAAACCCATTAGATAAATTCCTTGCTATGCTATAGTCTGCTATATTAAATACTGTGGGTAATTTAGCTTTTTCAGACCTCTTCTTTTTTTCTTTTCAGAATTGAAAAAGAGCTATGACTTTTCAGTAAGAACATAGTCCAAAATACATCTGTTCTAGAATCTCCTATGTGAAATACAGGTATAAGCAATCCATTAGACAAATTAATTGCAATGATTTAGTCTTCTGCATTAAATATTGTGGGTAATTTAGCTTTTTCAGACCTCTTCTTTTTTTCTTTTCAGAATTGAAAAAGAGCTATGACTTTTCAGTAAGAACATAGTCCAAAATACATCTGTTCTAGAATCTCCTATGTGGAATAGATATAAGCAACTCATTAGATAAATTAATTGCAATGATTCAGTATGCTATATTAAATACTGTGGGTAATTTAGCTTTTCCAGACCTCTTTCTTTTTTTCAGAATTGAAACAGAACTATGACATTTCAGTAAAAGCATAGTCCAAAAAACATCTGTTCTAGAATTTCTTATGTGAACTATAGGTATAAGCAACCCATTAGAAAACTTCCTTGTAATGATTTAGTCTGCTGCATTAAATACTGTGGGTAATTTAGCTTTTTCAGACCTCTTTTTTCTTTTCAGAATTGAAACAGCAACCCATTAGATAAATCCTTGCAATGATTTAGTTCCTATGTTAAATACTGTGGATAATTTAGCCGAGTTTTGTAGATATTTTACCTTTGGATTTTTAAACAACAAATGCTGTTAGCTTTGGTAAGTAACAACAGCTTTGTTTTGGCAGTAGCTGCTACAGACTCCTAAATCCAAGTTATTTTATCTGACAGTGTTTTGATTAAATTTATTTCTCTCCATCTAACTTAATTTTTTTTTTATTTAATGCAGTTTTCCAGCTATGAAATAAAGTAAATTTCCTGTAAATCTAGACTGGTTTTTTGCTAGCAAAGAAAATTCAGTACATATTTGGTTTATGGCTTCCATTTTAGATATATAACGTACTCTGCTCTTGAACTGTGAGATTTCTGTTCTCAGAAAAAAACTCAGAAGTTGTTCTTGCATCTGCAACCTGCAGGCAGGTTGCTAGCTCCAGTTAAAGAAAACACATTTTTAAAAATATTCTGTAATTTTGAAGGAGTGATTTCTCCTGACAGTACGTTCATGTAAACCTTCTCCTTGCATCTTAAATAATACGTCTTACAATGCACAGTGTGTGTGCTACAAATAAAACAGTCAGGTTTTGACACAGTATGCTTATTAAGACTTCATCTTTGACTGGCTAACAGTGATCACACATCCCCAAAAAAGATTTTGCACACTTTATTGTTTGGCTGATCTGAGCTGCATCTTTTCAAAAGTACATTGTGTTGATTTTCAATTTTATGGAACCAGGCATTGTTGTAAGAGATAGTATCAGCTGGAAACAGTGGATAACATTTGATCTTACTGTTGGGGACCTCTTTATGGGATAGAATCTTAGAATCATAGAATAGTTGGAGTATCACAGTAAATACAATAGGAATCTGTCAAATACAGGCAGTTCAATGAAAGATGGTAATTTGGACAACCAAGGGCAAGACTGAAGAGTAAATTGTTACAAACAAAGAAAAAAATGTAGCAAGTCTGTTTATTGTTAGATCCAAATGAGCCACTAAGTTTACTGAATTTGTATGGAATAAAGGCAGTTGGTTTATGTTCTTTCCATTAGTTCTAAACCACAAATGTCATTGAGGTTTTACATTTGTTCACCGAGATCAAAACAGCTGCAGTCAAAACCTGAGATTTCAAAACTGATTTCCAAACAAAGTGATATGTTGAGGAGAAGCAAATCAGCAGGTCTAGATGGCACATAACGCAAACCAAAATATGATGGAAAAATGAAATGGCCAAACTGCTGAAAAATAGACATCATCCCAGTAAAATGATTGGCCCCAGAAAGTTGTGAGGTAACAATGATTATCTAGGAAAGAGACATTTTTCTGGGAAAACAGTACTAAAAATGATGTGGTTTTATATATACCATCTCTATTAGCTGACACACATGTGACATAACATGTATGAAATGGCGTTAGACTCAACTGCCTGGCAGGCTAGGAGAATTTCTTTCTAAAAGAAGATGTAGAAAATTATAATCTTTTCCCTTGTAGTACTGTAGGTATCTTTCTCCAAAAAGACAAAGGAATTCACTGAAACTCACAAGGAAGATCAGCAAAACAAGTACAAAGAAGCACATTTGTCCACACATTTGCTGTGTGGAGCTCATTGCCAACAGCTATCCCTGCAGTCAAGAGTTCCCTGCAGGCCTTTTAAATATGTGGGCATTTATATACAGTGACAGTATTCCCTTCTAATTTCAGTTCAGCTCTTTTTATAGAGGAATGTATTGTGCCTCAAGTCAATTTAGATATGAATTTGTGTTCTCAGAAAGAAAAATCTTCTACATGCACATTGTTTTCTAATGGTGCACAAAAGGTCTTCTGCCACTTTTTATTGCTTCCTATTATCAGAGGAATCTTCTACTTTATTTTACATTAAATATAATATTTATTGAGAACCACACAAGATGAGTCTCATGATGTTTATAGTTGAGTTTCTCCAATACTACATTATACTGCATAACACAGCTCATGAGCTTCTGCAAGCTGGTCATTTCAAATATTATACTTGTGCCTTCTCTGAAGAACCTGCTCCTTGCTTTCTTCAGGCAAAAGTTAGTAAACTTTGGAAAACAATGGTTTGTAAAAGAACATCATTAGACACAGAATATGTGAAACACTGGAAATGACTGGAGCCTCGAAAGATTCTAGAAACGGTAACAGATGTTCCTCACTTTTCTCTCACTTCTCAGGACTGGTGCTTGGGAGTTCATCAAATTTGTGTTACTAGGCTCTACACATCCTCAAATCATCATGTGATGATCTTTAAGGTCCCTTCTAACCTGAACTATTCTATGATTCTATATCTCTTGTCAGGGTATCGACTGTCTACAGCAGAAAAAGTACCTTTTCCCCACCACCTGTGTGTCTTAGCCTGCTCTCATCTGCAAAGATGCTGAGCTATGAACTAGTGTATTAAAGAGGCAGCATTAGTTTACATATATTTGTAGGGAGATATGCATTATCAGTGCTAAATAAACAAATGCAAGGTTACTGTACTTTACCTTCTTGTTCCAAGATGTAATTTTGATTTGGAGGTTTCCCTGTGGCTTTGGAGTTTACAGAATCAGTGGTAATAGGCTATAAAACCACAGCTGTATTCTGAGCCAGGCACAAGTCTAAATATAAAGAGTAGGAAAATCAAGTGTTATTTGAGGAATACAGGCTGGGGAAGTGGGCAACAGGGAGAAGGTCTGAACCTGAAAGCAACACAGTTAATTGCCTGCTCTAAGGATTGCACTTGTGCAGTCCACATAATGGGGAGAGGGTGGAGGGAGGAATTTAGAGTAGCTTAAAGTCATTAAGCCAGGAAGATGATCTGATTCCTTGTCTGTAGCAACATAAAGTACCTTATTCAGGTAAAGAAGGGGTTTACATACTATAAATCTGACAAAGTTTATGCCACCCCAGATACAAACTTCACACTAACTTGTTCTCTCCGGGGGAGGTTAGCAGTTTGGTTTTGTTTTTTCAGGGTTTTTTTTGAGCAATAATAGTCTTTGTAAGATGGCTGCAGTGTCAGCATTTATCTTGAAACTCTTGGATATTAGTTTTGACTGCAGTCACCTTTTTGACAAGTGTTATTGCGACTGTGTTTTATATCCCTGTTCAGGATGATTTCTAATGATAATGCTCTGTCTACCTCACTGCTTCACACTAAATTATAGATGCCACTATGGCAGGACAAACTATATCCAAGTGCTAAACTCTGCTCCCTTTGTGTGATGTCAGTGCCTTCTCTACTCTGTGCCTGGAATTAAAAGCAGGGTAGGAAGCTATGCAAAACATTTCTGCTTAAAAATAATGTTCTGTCAGTTATTAAACAAGTGATATTTCATTTAATCAGCTCAAGGGGATTATTTTAAATGAAAAGGCAGAGAGTATGATTTTATTAACACATTCCTGCCCTAGAGTCATACTGTAATAATTCTTTACTTGACTAAATTAAAAAGTTATAATTCAGTCCATCCACAGCAAAGACTTATGGATGGTTAAATTTCATTAGTTTTTCTGGTTTGAGTTGTGAGTGGAATAAAGGGAAGAAAGGCATCATGTCTCCAGAAAATATATCCTGAAGTAAACATTGCATTATGAATACAAACAAACCAGACTTTTAGTGAGGGATGTTACATTATCCACTTTCCACTTGTTAATCTGATACCTTCAGCATTAAATCCATGCTATTTGTGCTATCTCTGTGCATGTGTGCTTGCTTAAACAAAGGCTTTCATCAAATAGTGAATTTTTTCAGCTAGAAAATGTGAAATAAGGCAGACTAAACCTACTAGTCTTATCAGTCTGAGAGTAACTACACTTGTTGTGTTTACTCTAATGCAAATAATGCTCTATAAACAATTCTGAATGAATGTTTTCAGTTAATTAGGCATTAGTAACATTACCAAAGCATAGCAGAAGAATGTGCAGAGGCCATTTGAATACACATATGTACATTCATACTAATCTGTCTGTAGAAACAGACAAGTTATAAGGCTTTTACTAGAAACTTTATAATTAAGACTGCTCTGAGATCAGAAATTGTACTTTAAATCTCATTTTAGGTGAGATAAATAAATATTTTTGTGTATGTGATATGGACATTAATTTTTTCCTCTTTCTTCTTCTGTAGTTCTAAGAAAACAGGGTCTATAGCTGTCCTTAAAATTTCAGAGGATGATGTCAAATATTTAACCAAGCACATGCAATTTTAGGAAGCTCCCTCCCTGGAAGTGCTATGGCCAGGCTGGATGAGACATTGAGCAACCTGGTCTAGTCAGAGGTGTCCCTGCCCATGGAACTAGATGACCTTCAAGGTCCCTTCCAACACAAACCATTCTATGATTTAAGGCTAAAAGAGTACCCAATTCTCTTAGTGGATCCTTATGATTTTAAACCTTTGTAGGTCAATTTTTTGAAATGAGAGTATAAATGTGCTCACTTGCATCCTGTATGTCTCAAATCCAAACCAGCTGATTAAATCCTGATCTCATTTATGGATATAAATCTTAAGTAACTATTATTAAAATCTTTGTCTGTATTCTGCATTTGCTCCCATCAAAACTGAGAGCAGAATTTCACCCCATTGCTATAAAAAGAAACTGTATAGTACTCCGGGGAAAGTTAAAAATATTCTAGCAGATCTCACTTCAGATGAAAAACTATATAATAAATAAGAAAACAAGTGCTAGATCAGACAACTGAAGGCAAAGAAGAGGTAGCTAAATATTGTAAATAGATGGATAGACCGAGTTACTCTTTTATAAATTCCATCTCAGAGGATTACTTCATTTATCTTTTGAGAGAGGCTTTCTCATTACAAGAGGTATTTCACTAAAAAATTAATTGTTTATTAAGAATTAATTAAATAGGTTAGCATGGGACCATCTGATCAGGGAATATCAGGCTCAGTACTTTGAACTCGCAGGTGCTGCAGTGGTTGTAGTTAAGACATTCTATCGGAGCTTTCCTTCGTTGCAAAGGGCTGTGTCAAGAAAATCTTTAATATAAAAATAAAAAGCAGTTCATGCATAAAGCATGACGCCCTGAAGCATATTAGATCTGTTTATCTCTCTGTTTAAAACGAACTGTACCTGGTATAGTTTACATAACAAGGCAGGGATCATTTTGATAAAGCATTTCTATCACCTGGGGAACACACTGGCTCATTTCCTCAACACCTTTCTGCATGGCTTGCTCAGCAGCAAGGATAATAGCAAACAAAGTTTTAATAGGACAGGAGCAGATGACCTGCTCGTGCCTAAGTAAAAGACATTTGGGTTTGCACTTTGCCAAACAGCTCATATTTCAAGGCAGAGCTGATTATTGAATGATAATTATTGATTAAATCTTTTATGGGCGAATCCTTAATTGTGTTTGAACATTTAAAGATGCTTGTTGGTTTATTAGTTTTTGGGTTTTTTTTAACAAGACAAGTTAGTGCTTCTTTGCTGTATAAATTATCCAGAGGGGACCAAATAAAGCACCACAATGGACTCCTGCCCCCCCAGAAGCAATGGCAAAGCTCTAGTGACCTCATTAGAAACTCAGTTTCACCTCAGAACATTAACATTTTTGGCAAATACTACAGCATAGATCTGTGAGTTAACAATTGAAAACGCTTTTTTAAACAAATGGTTTTCAATTTAGTTTGCAATTAAAATCTGTTGTTAGACTAACAGATTCTTTTTTGTCACTCTTCCATTTTGTTTAATGTAATCCAGGATATGAGTCACATTTGCTTGTTGTTTCTATATGTGTAGCAAATACTGTAGCTGCTGTTTCTGTTGTAGCACATCTGCTCTGCTGAAAACTGCAAAATGATAGATAAACACATGGACAGGAAAAGAAATAGATGAATAACATTTTGTAATTCTTATTTCAGTGAACAGTAATCATCACCAAATGTCTTTGCAGTTCAAAGGCTATTTTTGTTTAAGCGGACATACATGGAGCTTCCATACAAGCTATTGTGACTTTTTGGTATTTTTATTTTAAGTGCTGAAAAATCTGTTTTCCCACAACTGGCACTTTCAGGACTGCATAGTTAAAGCAATATTGTGCTCATCAGCTGTCCTGTAACAAAGGGAAAAATGGTTCAGTGAAGGGAAGAATTATTATTATACTTTGCCTTTTTTAGAAAGTTCAACAGTGGAATAAATCTTCCTTAGAGCATAATTAATAACAATTTGTGATGCTTTTATGCACAGATACAATTCAGAGTATCTGTTCACTATATATATTGTGACCAAAATAAGCTGATCTCACTTACAGGATATGTATCTGGCATCCCAGTGGACATAAATCAGTGATTGAGCCATAGATAAATAGATTAGATGTGGTAATAGGAAGGGAAAAGAAGCTGAGAAGAAAATCCACAAAAATAATTTTGCAAAGCTTGTCTTACCTTTTCATCAGAAACTAAGCAAAATAATCTGACAAGGGCAGAAATCAAGTCATCTAACAAATTCTTCTACTTTTATCAGGCAATGCAATGCAGCATGTGATGCTAAAAATAATATTGTGTTGACTTAGGACAGGATGGCAATACTGTGCCTTTTTTTCAGAAGTATCCAACCCAAACAGTATTTGTGGTAGTTTCTTTGTAGGTTTGTTGCTTTTCCAAACACCCAGGCCCACCCACCATTCATTCATTAATTCATTCCCAACCCCTCTCCCCCCCCCAAATTGTACTTCCCTGCTAGATGCAAGGGACCCAGGAGAGCTGATTAAGCGTGGCTCTTTTTCGCCACAAAGGCATTGTCCACCTCTCTTTCTGCTTCCACACCACTGTTCGATGTGAACTGTTGGCAACTGATGTCTCAAACAAGCTTAGAGGGTGATGGGTTTGGCCAACTTGGTACTCTGAGGTGTTCTAGCAGACCTGAGGGATCTGCATAAAGGTTGGGCTTTGCAAGATGTTTTTGCTACAGGCTTTTCTTTCGAGTGAGCTCTTTTCTAAGAGGATATATGAGTGCTGACTTCTAGTGGCTGGTCTGCAGGTGACATCAGTTCTGGTATGACTGCCCCAGACTAATGTTCTTCAGTGGCTCAAGTAGGAGGCAACTCAAGCAGAGGAGCATCTCCACTACACAACCCTCTTTAAATCCATGGATATGCAAGAATGTTGTCCTTGGGACAGAGAAATTACAAAAAAGGGCTCAATTGTGGCTGAAAATGACAGGATAGCATCACTTAATTTCTTTTATTCTTCATGTCATTTGCCCTGTGCCTCAGGAGAATATTATATATTCCTCATACCCCTGCCCCTGTTGCCATGCTATATGTCATTAGGATTTTATAGAATCATAGAATGGTTTGGGTTGGAAGGGACCTTAAAGATCATCTAGTTCCAACCCCCCTGCCATAGGCAGGGACACCTCCCACTAAACCAGGTTGCTCAGTGCCTTGTCCAGCCTGGCCTTAAACACCTCCAGGGAGGGATCATCCACAACCTCTCTGGGTATAGTTGTGCTTCTTCCCCTGCAAAAGAGGACTCAGAATGAATTATCAAGAAAAAGAACTTGCATCTGTTCATTGTTAGTTAATGAGTCTACACTCAATAGAGCCCTTCAGAGAAGACAAGTCCCTCCCTAGTTCTGGCTATGGTTGCTTTGTGGTACTTTCTGCCCTTTCATGACCTAAATTTTGGTGTGTTCAGTGCAAAGATATTTGTCATTAAGGAAGCTTTGTGAAAAAGGCCCATCATCATTCATACAGTCCAACATAAAGAGCTGTATCATGAAATATGTCTTTAAAGGAACCTTTTAATACAAATTGGCTTATTAGAATTACATTATTGGGAATTTATTTCTACGTGTCAGGTAAAGAGGACTACACTGGCAAAAAAATTGCACTGTGTGCCTCAAGTCATAATTCCTAAGTTCTTTTTAATGTCCTAAATAAGTGACCTAATTTACAAAAATGGTGAGAACCATTTTGTCTCTCGTGTGAGCACAGTTTGAAAGCTGACTTGCAGGACTGGGTCATGCTTTTGTCAAGTGAGGTGATGTAAGGAAGGATGCTGTGTATTCCTCTGAACTGTCAGAGTCAAATAAAACTGGGCAAGGCAGGCAGAATGGGAGGGGGGAAAAGAAAATATAAAACTGTGCCAGTGAAACTTAGATCAGTAGAATGCAGTTTGCCATATTAGAATTCAGTTGCAAATCAGCTCCTGTAATACTGCACCAGCAAAGAGAAAGAGCTGCATGCTGTTCATGACAGTAAGTGGTTAGGGTCTCACTCACTTCCCCCAAAAGAAATGGTCTTCTAATTAAACAATTGTTCACAGAAATCACATCCCAAGAGCTGAAGGAACAGAAACTGAGAAATCATCATTGTTCCTTTTTTTTATTTTAGCACTGTGAACTGAAATGCAGTTTATCACAAAACTAGATTTTCCTTCAGTTCAGCCTGCTGTTTATGGTTAAAAAAAAATCCATATTAACATAAAGCTATGAATCCCATTTTAAAGTCTTCTGATGGCAAAAGGCCATTCCCACTCTTCAGATGAGCCTTCTTAAATATCTGGCTCCTTCTTCATCTCCTCCCTTTACTTACAGACCTGATTATGGTACCTGAGGTTGTGCCTCAGTATATATAGGACTTTGCAGTTCAGATGATTCTTATGTGCTAATTTTAACTGAACTCTCTTGACTATAATCATTGGCTATAAAAGCAAATCAAGCTTTAAACAAATAAAGACATGAAACAGCTCTTATTTATCTGCACAGTTCCCAAGTTTACTGACTGGGCTCCTGGTTTACTAAGCAGCTCTGTTCTTCAGAAAACCTGCTTCCTTTTACTTTAATTACTCCATTGCATGGGCTGAATTTATTTATTCCTGAAAGGAAGACAGAGACTATGAAACACATGTTTGTCTGTCTTTGTGTGAGGCTGTGCTGAGGTTATTCATCAAAAGTCTATGTCATCCATCTTTCTGAGACCTAGCTTTTCCAGCCCAGACTGTAGGTAGTACAGCTGTTCATTCTCCTCAGAATATTTTAGTGGTGTTTAATTGTTTGCTACCGTAAATAGTTGTTGTGTTGACTAACTGTTACATTTCAATTTCACTTTGGTCTACAAGAATTGCATTCAGGCACCCACATTTTATAATATGTTAAATACCAGCAATAGATGCATCCAGATTTCAGAAAATACTTTTATCATAGAATGGTTTGGATTGGAAGGAGCTTTAAAGATCATCTAGTTCCAACCCCCCTGCCATGGGCAGGGACACCTCCCACTAGATCAGGTTGCTCAGTGCCTCATCCAGCCTGGCCTAAAACACCTCCAGAGAGGGGGCATCCATAACCTCTCTGGGCAACCTGTTCAAGTGTCTCACCACTCTCACAGGGAAGAACTTCTTTCTTATATCCAGCTTAAATCTCCCCACTTCCAATTTGCATCCATTACTCCTGGTCCTGCCATCCTGTACCCTATTGTCTTATAGATTGCTTTGAGACAGGATGTGAGCAGGATGATACCTCCTGGACTTTAGGATTTGGGATATGGCTTGACCTAAAAGTATCAAAATAGAAGCTGGGAGCAAGACCTGCTTCTAAAGCTCTCTTACATTGCATCCAACATATCTCTAATTTAGCACATGGCTCAGTTGCTCATTGTCACACCATTTAGACAACATTATGCTTCCTCTGAAAAAAGGGAACCTACACCTCACATAGTGCTGCAGCTTCTCTGTCTCCTCACATTTGAAGACTGGGACAAGGGACTGAAAGTAGGAGGAATCATTTCCTCAGGAATGTGAAGGGCATTGGTGCTGTGGCAGGAGTCAGGGACCATTGACATGTCCAAAGCCTCTTAATCTTCATGCATATATGGATATATGTCTGCCTGAGCCTGTCATACTGCCCAGGTCACTTGTGAAGGTTTGGTTGGGGCTGTGTAGCCATTGTGATGTGGCCATATATGAGCATAGACAAGGACAGTTATTGTATTCAGGGTGAGTTCTGCTGTTTGTCATTTATTAATGTTGTGGCATTTATGCCATAACATCTTTCTACCTTGTGAAATCTCTTTTGGGACTCTTCACAAACAAGGCTTTTGCTGAATCTGTTTGATATTTGTGTAGGCATCAGTATGCTCATCATGGACTGTCCTATAGAAATTAATCAGCAATATTACTAATGTCATTTTTTGCAAACACTCATCTATATGATTTATATCTGTACTCACCATGAGGGTGATGAGGCAT
>VZTY01016127.1:65385-84687 GCA_013400935.1 Turnix velox | reverse complement strand
ATTGTGGCCAGAACTTTCTCTGACAGATCCAGACCTTCCTCCCCTTCCCTTTCTCCCTCTAGTTCCATTTCTTAGGTCTTCCTGCTGCATCTTGAGCAGCTTCTGTGGGATGTGAGTTGTAGATAATGAGTATTTGTTGTAGGCTACCATGTTTCTTGAGGGAAGCAAGAGATGGTAAAACTTTATCTTGAGAAAAGTGTGGCATGGAATTTCACAAGATAAAGGGCTCTCCTGTCTGAAATTTGCAAGCCTGCTGTAAACAGGTTGATTTGAGCTTCTCAGAAAAATATCACAGTAGTTCCCCTGGAAGGAAAATGCTGGAGAGTGTTAATTAGAGAAGAGCCTAAGAGTTCATCTTCTGCATCACTTTATCTGCTGCAAGTAACTATCAGTTTGGTGAGACTTTGATACACAACTTCCAAAAATAAACAAGCATAAAAGCTTGCCCTAGTTTTTCATTCTCATGTTTGCATCAAAAGGAGAGACAGGGAGGAAATTATTACAAAAATCAACCTTGTTTCATAAATATCAGACAGCATCACGGGGGTTCTTGAAGGGAACTGTGCTGCAGTGTGATCTCAGTACTGCTGACTTTCCTATGCTGAGGACTTGGCTGCTGTGTAGATAATGCCAATATTATTCCCCGAGTCACACCCAGGATCCAGGGTTTTGGGGCTTTTTTTGTCTGTCATTCATACTCAGACTTTATTCTTCAGGAACTGAGTAGTGGTGAGCATTTCCAAACTTGGGGCTGCTGAAAAGTAAAAGCAAAAGATGAATTTGAGTCACAGACAGATGCTGTGATTGATGGAAAAGGTCTTTTCAGTCTGCAGAGTGTTTCAACAGAGTTCATCTGAAGTTGGATATCTAAACATTTCTAGTAGTTTAATGGGAAGGGGAAAAGAGAGGTGCTTCTTTCCTTATAAAGGGACTTGAAGGGGATTTTTCTCTGAGGACAAAAGGGTCTGTATGTAAGGAAAAAAGTGAGAAGGGAAAGCAGAAAAGCAGTGATGGAGGCAGGATCCCTTTCTTCTGCAAAGAGGAATGTATTTTTTTGTGCTTTGGCAGGGAAAGAAGAGGTTATGAATCTCATTCAGAGCTCTGGAGAGGAGAATCCTTCAAAGCAGAGCTCACGTGAGTGCAAAGCAAGTCAGTCATTCTGCAGACAGAGGCAGAAGAGGGGGAAAATTTCCTCTTTGGCCCATAACTGTCAAGCAATTACTGCAGGAAAAGAATTCCTAAGCTGAATTGTGGCAGAGACAGCAGACTTTGAGGAGCAGAGGGGGAGTGGAAGGGAAGCAAGCTTCCATCAAACCATGGCTCCTCCATGTGCCTTGGGAATTGAGGGGATTTCAGGGACTGGAAGCTGAAGAGGGGGTGTATATAAAGTAAATTTTGCACACTCCTGGCTAACAATCTCCTATTTTAGAGAACAATGAAAGCTCCCTTGTCATATATTTATTTGTCTTCCATTTCAAGCAGAGTATTTGATGCTCCCCAGTCTAATAATCTTTCTCAGCCTATGAGGCAGCCAAAACAAGTGATAGAGCAAGTCAAACAGAAAGGGTTCCTAAAGGAAAAATGTATTTGTTTTTCATCCCCCATGAAATATAACCCTCCACATCCCAAAAAATGAAAAAAACAGTGAGGGATCTGTTCTCCCCTTTCTGCACACGTCTAACTCCCTTTAGCAGCAGCAAGATTAACACACACACACCCATTAACCCTTTGTCTGCCTGCCTTCTGCCACTAGTTAGTCCTTGGGTGGGTGGATGCAGGAGTGCCACTAGTTAGTCCTTGGGTGGGTGGATGCAGGAGTGCCACTAGTTAGTCCTTGGGTGGGTGGCTGCAGGAGTGCCATTAGATAGATAAATTTTTCAGCTCTTTATACTTAATGTAACTGTGATTTTTGTGTTGGGAATTCCCCTCTATGGCTATAGCAAGCCTGTTTAATTTCCTGTAATGTCTATAAACATGGAAAGGGTGAGTGTGAGGAGGATGGAGCTAGGCTCTTCTCAGTAACCTCCAATGACAAGACAAGGGGCAATGGGTGCAAGCTGGAAAAGAAGAGGTTCCACAGAAATAGAAGAAAAAAATCTTTGTCAGAGTGAGGGTGAGAGAAGAGTGCCCCAGGCTACCCAGAAAGGGTGTGGGGTCTACTCTCTGGAGACATTCAAAACCCAGCTGGACCCCTTCTTGAGTGACCTGGTCTGGGTGTTCCTGCTTTGTCACTAGGTTTAGACTAGATGATCTCTCCAGGTCCCTTCCAATCCCAGATATTCTCTGATTCTGTGATTTTATGCATGTGGAGCTACTGCTGTAGAGGAAGAGTGAGGGAAGCATCCAAGAGAGAGAGTTGCATCCAAGTGTGACAGCAAGTAGGGCTAAAGGAGGGCAGCACAGACCCCCTTCTAGTAAACTCAGCCTTTTTCAGGGGTCAAAACAAAGGGTAAAAGTAATCCAATTGCTTCTGAAGAGCTTTAAGGTCAATCAGGAAAACATGTAGCAAGAGTTAAAAGCACTATTGATTTTCACCCTGTGGTAATTTTGGTCCACAGGCTCTCAGAAATAATAGAATTAAAAATTTAAATAAGAATACACAATGAGAATGCAAACACACTGTAGGATTATATAATAATTTGATTTTGCATCTCAAAATTTAGGCTTGCTCTCATTCTCAACCAGAAAAGAAAAAAAAAAAAGAAAAAGAATCTTAAAGATGTATTAACTTCTTACCACCTAATTTTGCCCCTGTAGGCAGATGATTTTCTTTGGCCTGGCTTTGTGTGTTATTTTTCCACTTCCCTCAGCCTCCCACGTGCTAATGGCTTGTGCATGGAATTCTCTTACCCTTTTGAATATATTTTCTTTTTAAGCACAGCCTCCACAGAGGTGGAAAATGTAAGTTTGAAACAAAGCCTGCCATCCTCAAAGGAGGTTAAAGATGTGGGAGCTGAACAACCCTGTCCTGAAAGTCAAGACACAATCTACAGAGGTTCAGCTGCATGAGCAAAATTCTGCCTTTATTTTGAGACAAATAGCTTTAAACCTGACCTTCAGGCTTGTGATTTGTTAAAGCATCCTTGTGGCAATCAGAATTTGCCTCAGTGAGCTGAAAGTGACCCAGAACAAACTCAGAGCTTCATCTTTATTGCTGAAATCAATAAGCAGATCCCCATGAAATGCTGAGAGTTCTTGTGTAGAGAGCACTAAGCAGAAGCTCCTTCAGCCTCTAATGGTTCATGGGCCAGAAGTTTTGTTTAGTTACTTGGTAAAGGACTTGTTAGTTTTGTTTCATATTTTTTGTGACCTGGTCTAGGTGTTCCTGCCTCCAGCAAGGGGATGGGACTAGAAGATCTCTTGAAGTCCCTTCCAGTCCCTGATGTTCTGTGATTCTGTGAAATTTTCTTTGTGTTAATTCATGCAGTTTCATGATTAGTGAATCTCAAATGCCATCATCCAGGAGGTGTGATGTGGCAGGTGGTGACAAACACCCAGATAATAGAGGAGGGAGCAGTGGGCTCTCCTGAAAAGAGTGAAACAGTAAGAATAAAAAAATTGCAGCCCCTGAATGGGCCAAAGCTGCTGATGAGACAAAGTGTTTATAATGTTGGTAAATTTGGAATAACCCTCAAGTTCTGCTCTGCCTCTGAATTCTGCACTTCAGGCTTTCTCTGTGTGAGGAAGAAATACAAAATAACTTTGTGTGCAAAGCAACCAGAAGACATTTACAACTATGGGACTTATGTCAACTTATGACAGACATAGTGAAGAGAAGCTTATTGTCAAAATTATAACCATGGAAATGATTATCTTGTGACCAACAAAGTGGAGAGAAGCTTTTTGTCAAAATTTGGCAGTAGAGCCCCTTCCCTGTCAATGTGCCTGTTTATATCATTTTTGTTTACTTGGGATTGGAGAGTGATCAGAAAAAGAAGTTGCAATGAATGATGGGAGCTGTCTACTTTTGGATGAGAAGTATTAAAACTCAAAACAGTCTTCTAGATTCTTATCTTTGTGTTGCTGCAGGCTTATCTTGCTTTTACACTTTTGTTTAAACACTTCATTCCTTCTATTTTTTTATTTATTTGGAGGTTATTCAATAACCTGATTTTTTTTTTTAATTATTCCTTGCAGATGTTAAAATGTTGATCTCCTGCCTCCCTCTGGAGTGGTGCTCAGCAGCTATGGCATCTCCTCTGCTCCTGCATGGAAGGTCCTTTGCATCCTGCCCCTAAATTGTGATGACATGTCTGTAGCAATCAGGAAGAAAAGCTGGGAAGAGCATGTGACCCAGTGGATGGGATTGGCTCTGGAGTCAGTGGAATACAATCCAGCATGTCATCATGGACTCGTAGCTGAGAACTTGCAGACAAGGATGGAAGAAGATGAGGTGCTGAGCAGGGAGAGGAAGGAAAGATGTGCCTCTTTCCCAGACTGCTGCTACACTGGGGACCTGAGGGGTTTCCCTGCAAAGCAGCTGGGGAGTGTTTCAAAGGAGGTGGATGAAAACTATAACCATGAGGATGAGGAGCACTTTCTGGAGGCCAGCACAGAAACTCTGGTCCATGTCTCAGATGATGATGATGACTATGCAGCACTCCACCTGGAGGGTGTTAGTGACCATGAAACAGCTGTAGGGCGTGAAGCAGAAGAAGATGGAGAGAAGAATTTAAATGGAGCAGGCTCCTTACCACAGATGGTACCAATAATGGAGGGTAACAAGGCATCAGGGATAAGTGGAGATGTAAGTGAGGAACCAGGCTGTGCCTCTGTTCCTAAAGAGGAGATGAAAGACAAGGACCTTTGTGTCAGTGCTGGCCAAAGCCTGGAGCTTTGCAAGGATGAAGGCACAAGTGGGATTGTTGATGCAGTGGGAGAAAACCTTTCAAATTCTCCAAATGTGAGAGAGGAGATGCTGGTGCCTGGGGAGCAGCTGCTTCAAAGTGCTGTCATTGCTCAACAGCGCAGGAAATCTGATGCTTTGAAAGAAGGGCTTGGAAATTGTGAGTGCAAAGTGCTCCTCACTGCCCTTTCTTCTGAATCAGCTTCTACCAGCAGTGATGGACAGACTCACTCAGCAGTGGAACCCACTGACTGCCTTATGCAATGTCCCCCTTGCTCTCCCAGCCCAGCAGTGGAAAATGGGTTGGATGGGACAGAACCTCAAGTGGGCTCTGAGAATAAATGCCTTTCCCATGTCAGCTCAGCAGAGGACATCCAGTGTTTACATCTAAAGGATCATCTGAGCACACAAGAGCAGCCAGACAGCCAAGTGAAACTGCGCAAGAGAAAGGTAGGATGCTCATAAGAATTCTTCTTTTTCTAGTATTTTCCTCCAATCTTCTATGAAGGCAATTTTGTGATTAATTTATTGGTGGTAAAATGTATTTTTCAGCTTTGTTTCAAGTATGCGACAAGGGTTTTTTCAGGTGGTTTCAAGAATAATGTGTCTTTTTGAGAACTAATTTTATGAGCTCTTCTCAAGGTCTGAAAATGAATGAGCTGGGAATTTGGAAGGTGTCATACATATTCATTTTATTTTGCATTTTATATATCATTTTATGTTCATACAACTGTTGGTGTGTGTCATACTAGATAAAGATTAGCAAGATTAATTTTTGCAACTTAATTTTCAATTCTTGTAATAACTATTTGACAATACAGATCAAAAGATGTGGTTTTTAAGGCTAAATGTAAAAGGATATTCTATGGGTTTAATTTTGGTGTTTTCTGCTGCTCTGGGGTGTGAAGAGGCAGGTTGTATTCAGAAGTTTAGAAGCTTTATTGAAAGAACAGGGAAAAATGGCTACAAAAGTTTCAAAGGCGGAAAAAGAGTGGAAACATTTTGCAGTAGTTCTTTGGTTTCCCCTGAGGGTTTAATCTTGGTAAAAGAAGTGTTGCAGAGTTTGCAACAATACTTTGTAATTCTCAAGTAACCAGAGTGTTTCACTGTCTACACAGAGCAAAGAAGAGTTACAAAATTTCAAAACCCAAATTCCCACCGGCTGTGGTGGGAGGAGATGAGCTGGCTGTGCCACAGCTCTCCTGCCTGCCTGCTTTATTCTTGCTGATAACCACTTCGTAATTATGTACTCTGAATTTTTTCTGCATTTGACATCATCTAGCTGCTTTGTTCTGGTTTGGTTTTGTTTTTGTTTGCTTGGTAGTGGTTGGCTTACTTTGGTTTGTGGTTTTTTTAGGGTTTTATCTTAAACTGGTTGATGTTGTGTGTGATTTTTTTTAATTTTTTCCATCAGCTGTAGTGCCTCAGTAGCTGTATCACTCACACATCCAAAGTTCTGTTTGCCAGCACAGCATCCCAAACCGATGGCTGTTACTCCAGCCTGTAAAATATTTGTAAATATTAACAGTGATACGGTTAAAAGCTGTCTGTAAGGCTTGCAGGAGGTTTCAGAAGCCCTCTAATGCCAACTTCATTGGTAGTTGATGCAATCACAGTTAGTGTGGCAACTGTTCAACAAGTCTTGCAGTTAATATGGTTGTAAACTAAAATTATGAAGCAGAAATTTGACTGGTGGTACCACAAATGTTTAACTTGCACACCTGCACATGGTTGCTCAAGTTTAAAAGGAAAAACTTAACCAACTTATAATCAATTAATCAAATATGATGTTTCTAACTCTGTGCCCAACTGCCCTACTTTAGCATCATCTCATCTTTTCCTTCTTACTAAGAAATTGTTCACACAGGTGTTCATGCACTTTTTACCAGATAAAAATTAGCAAGACTAATTTTTGCGACTTAATTTTAAATCCTTGTAGTTATTATTTCAAAATCCAGATGAAAAGGTGTGCTGTTTAAGGCTAAATGTAAAAGGAGCTTCTGTGGATTTAGTTTTGGTGTTTTCTGCTGTTATGGGGTGTACAGAGACAGGTTGTAGTTAGAGGTTTGGAAGCTCTATTGAAAGAACAGGGGGAAATTGCAACAAAAGTTTTTCAAAGGGGAAAAAATGAGTAGAAAAGCTTGGTTCACTGTGCTGTGAGTGTCCATGTTGCCTGTCAGTGTATCACACTGCTCTTTTTCACACCTTGGATGCTGCTGGTTTCCATGGATTTCTCAGCATCTTGTTTTGAAGCCACATGCTCATCTTTTAACTGTAAGCTTACAAGAATTATATCTGAGGGTATGTTTGTGGTTTTGTGCTGCTAAATGATTAAAAGGACAGATTGTATCCTTTCCAGTGAGGAAAATAAGCAGAGAAAGGAAAAGATGAAGGGGTTACTTCAGGGATGATTGAGTGTTATGTGGCCACAGCAGTCATGGAGATGTGTGCAGTGTGAAAGGAGATGGAGCCCCTACAGCTGAAGGAATGAGTTTGAACCACCTTGGGTGGAGAAATCTGAATAAGCAGCCACTAAATATTTGGCAAAAGGGAAAAGATAGATCTGCTTTGCTTCTGGTGTTACTGGATTATTTTTATCTGATATTGGACCTCACAGGAGCTTATCAGTACCTGAAGGGGCTACAGAAAGGCTGGGGTAGGACTTTTTAATAGGAAATGTGATGGCAGGACTAGGAATAAGGGATGTAAATGGAAAGAAGGGAGATTTAGGCTGGAGATTAGAAAGAAATCCTTTGCTGTGAGGGTGGTGAGACACTGGAAGAGGTTGCCCAGAGAGGCTGTGGATGCCCCCTCAATCCCTGGAGGTGTTTAAGACCAGGCTGGATGAGGCACTGAGCAACCTGGTCTAGTGGGAGGTGTCCCTACCATTATTGAAACTAGATGATCTTTAAGATCCCTTCCAACCCAAATCATTATAAAATTATCTTGTAGTTTGCAGGACACCTATATAGGCAACATCCTGATGTGCAGAATTCTATCTCCAATAATGCCCCATTTGACAAAATTCTCTGTTGGTAATATTGTGTAATAAAAAATGTGCCTGTGTTTACAAACTTTACTTTGAAGCCACTTTTTTGTAATTTTAATAAAACGTTAAAAAAAAAACAACTTGACTTGAAACTGAATCCATCCATAAAAATCAAGTATCTGCTTCTCAGTGACAGGAAGATTTAAGGGGTTGGGAAGGGCATCTAAAAGCTTTTCTCTCAGGTCAGCACTTGAAACACTGCAGCTGAGACCTGAAACACACCACTGCCTCATTGATGCTCACCGTCAATTATAGCTGCACTTCAGTGTCTGCTCAGAGATGTCAGAATGAGGGAAAAGGCATATGGAGATGAATTGCTAAAGGTATTTAGGGGATTAAACCTTGAGGTGACACCTTGGGGGATGATAGAAAGAAGCTGAACCTCAGCTACTGCCCTAACAGTTAAGATCTTAAGACTGTTAGGGTGCCATCATTCTGCCCTTGCTGGTACTAAATTCTTCTGAAAATCTGTTCCTTGTTAACATTTTTTAAACTACTTTTAATTGTGGCAACAGAGTCTGACCTCCACTCTTATCTTTAAATCTGCTGTCCTCAAACTCAAGTTGAGGTGACAAATAGAGAATCTGTTCTTGTTTTTTAGGGCTTAAAGTTTAGCATCTTTCACCAACATTAACTCCATTTTGGTAAATTATTTTAGTCATGATGGATGTCTTGACACTGAAGGTGCTTTTCACCAACAGATCAAGCTGTTACAGCATTCTTGGCTCTGTGAAGTCACCAGAGTTCAGATGGCTGATGCACAGAAACTCCTTTCCCTTTGGTTTCCCAGGAAGATTGGAGACTTGGAAATAGGAAGTTCTTGGGTTTAATTGTGAGAAATTAATGATTTTTAGTCTAATTAGAAGGTTCCTGAACTAATCAAGCTTTCCTGATTTATTTTTTTTATACTGTTGCTGATCAGTTTTTCTACAAGGTGATGTTGATGATTATTTATGCTTTAGAGCAGCAGAAGCATAAATGGACTAATTACATGTGGCTACATCTACTAAACCCTCCTTGATGTTTTCCTGGGCTAAATAAATTTTATTTTTCAAAATAATCACTTAACATCCAGCTTGCAAATGCTGGATTTCCAAAAATTGAAGTAATCTTTGTAACTAATGAGCAGGTTTTCATGCTTGAGTCATCCCAGCAGCTCTCAAGCATGTTCAGATAAATAATGCAATAGAGATTTTATAGAACAATATTGTATAAAACCAGAAAAGCTTCCCAATTCTTAAGAGAATACCCACAAAAGGAGAAAAATTATTACATACTGATTTTAAATTTGGGGTAAAATGGCTAGTACCTTGTAAATTTTTATGTCCTGGTTTAAGCTGCCTCTCAGCTGCCCATCTCATCAAGATTAGAGATAGACAGAAATATCTCTGCTGAAGGTTATCAAGGAGATGCTCGGATGCACCAGAACTCTAATAAATTAGTTAAAATCCTTTTTCAACACAAAATAAATCCTACTTCACCCAATTTTCCATGCTGATGGTGAATAAAGGCACAGAATTTCCCACTAAGTTCCCACCACTCTCTTCCTGAGCACAATCACCTATATTAATCAGTTTTTTGTATATAAGAGCTCTTTTTCCTGATGAATCTGGAGTGTCCACTACAAAGCTTCACTCTGTATAGTTTGGGTAAAAATCCATACCATTAAAAAAAGTGGTGAAATCCACTTTAGAAAGAAATTTTGTCTTCCCTATATTTTGTTGTTCTCACCCTTTCCAATCTTAGATTTTTATCCCTAGATATTTTTCCATATAAACAGAGAGAAAATTCTGACTGTTGGTTTCCCTTTCTTGCAGGGCAATATTATATCAGCTGTTATTTTTAATAAAATGCAAAGTGACTCTTACAGTGAGGGGGGAAAAAAATAAGCAACTAAAGCAGCCTAGATAAGAGCAAGTATCATTTGTCACAATTAATAGGGGGTTGCAATATCCTTGCATTAAAATAAAGGTTATGGACTACTGAAGTTAAGATAAAATTACTATTAATAGGATTTTTAATAAAGCTGGGGAAGTCAAAGTTAATATTTAAAAACAGAATTTGATCCAGGGAATAGATTAGAAAGATAGTACCAGCAGCCTGAGGGGCAAATAGATCTGTGAAAAGATAGTTTCTTCACTAAATATACAGAAGGATAGAAGGAGTTTATTCTGATTTGATTCAGGCTAAATGCAGGAGACATTCCTCATGCATTTGAGTTGCTTGGATGTAATGTACTTTAATAGCTGAACACTGGGAGAAAAACATGAATTCACACAAAAATGAGCAGTTTCATGTCAAAATTTTTAGTGAATTGATCGTTTTATTAATTTTTATACAGTATATAAACTCACATGCCTTTACAATTGGAGTAAAACACACTTTACCAAAAATTTTACTCATTGCAGAACAAAATACTATTCTATTGCTCACTTTTTATACTTCAGGTTGTAATGATTTAAGAAATTTCTAGATTCTCTACTCTGAAAGCAGGCTGTACCCAAGCATCTCAAAGCAGGGTTTCTCTGCAAAGCTTAATCTTATTTTCATTCACCTGTAGAAGAAACAGGTTCTAGAGCTGTGAAGTCCCTGGAGAAGTCAATTGTCACAGTGATTTTTTTTTAATTTTTTTTTTTTAATTTTTTTTGAGAGGTTCACAGAGCTTTGGAGCAAATCTTCCTAAAAATAAATTCTTCTTGGACTTAGAAATTCAAAATAGTTCAGATAAACTATGGATCAGCATTTGAGGTTCTGTGTCTCTAAAATAAATATTAATTCTGAAAGTTTTGGGGTTCTCTTCTAGAGTGAAACTTCTGGTTTGGAAGGGAGATTTTTTTTTCTTAAAAGTATTAATACTATAGTATTAGGAATTATGAAGTACTGGCAAATGCAAATCTAGTGCAGAGATTAAAATTATTACTAAACTCTATAATATTAGGGATTATAAAGCACTGGTAAATGCAAATCTGCACGGATTAAAGGTATTAATAAATTCTATAGTATTAGGGATTATGAAGTACTGGCAAGTGTAAATCTACTGCCCAGATTAAAAGTATTAATAAATTCTATAGTGTTAGGGATTATCAAATACAAATGCAACTCTATTGTACAGATTTAAAGTATTAATAATAATAATATTTAATAACATCATTAATAATACTAGGATTATCAAGCACTGGCAAATGTAAATCTACTGCACAGATTAAAATTAATAATTTCTATAATTTTAGGGATTATCTATTACTGGCAAAAGCAAATCTAGTGCACACAGAGAAAAGAAATAAGGAATTGATACAGGAAATTTGGTTTCAGGACCTATAATTGATGTGCTGTACCTGGTGATTTGACATTTATGTCAGTTGTATTTCTTCCAAGAAGAGGTATAACCAGGAATGCTGCTTCAGGAAGGGCATCAAAGGAGCATCAAGCTGACTGGATGTGATGATTTTGTGTGAGTTTCTCTTCACAACTAGTCTCAGGATGAATTTCAGCCTCATCAAGACACTTTGCTTGTCTGTCAGTGAAAAGGGGATGAAATAAACTGGAGTTTTGCAGCACTTATTCCTCATCTCTCTTCCATGAGGCTTTTGCTTTGAATATTTAGTGCTTGCAGTCCTTCTTGGTGGGCCTTTAGTAGCTTTCCAGCTTCAAGCAGTTGATGTTATCTCGGAGTGCTTCCTATGAAGGGCTGTTTGCAATGCTTGATTTATGGCTACTATTTTAGCCCAGACTTCTAGATTTCAAAGGATTCTTAAGGACACAGCTAATGTCAGCATGGCTGCAGCAGCCACAGCCAATGAGATGCAAATTCATTTCAGGAAAAAAATATATAAATGTAGAAATAAAATTACTGTTGGTATTATATTATAGATGGCAGTAGGAATGTGCTTGCAGCCCAAAAACCAACCCAGTCCTGGGCTGCAGCAAGAGAAGTGTGAGCAGCAGGGCAAGGGAGGGGATTTTGCCCCTCTCCTGGGCTCTGGTGAGACCCCACCTGGAGTTCCTGTGTCCAGTTCTGGAGCCCTCAACACAAGAAGGACATTGAGCTGTTGGAGCAGGTCCAGAGGAGGATTTAGCTATACCAATGTGAGAAAACCCAAAACTTGCATAGCTGAATTTTCCATTCACATTTGCTACTTGAATGTTTTGCCTGACCATGGGATTTTCAGGCTGACTCACTTCCTTTAGGATCTATAGTAAGCTCTGTTTTACAAGGCTAAAAATATGGGGTTTATGCTGGGTTAGAAACTTTGTTTTTTCTAGGAGCTTCTGCTTATACTACTCTGTAAATTGACTGTATAGGAAGCCTGGTGAGTCTTCCTTTTGGCTCAGTTCTCCCAGTAAGTTATCTAGGAGATGTGGTAGGAAAACTTCCCAAAAAACCATAAGAGCCACCTCAACCTTACAACTTATTCCCTGCAATCTCTGCTGTTCATATTTCATATTCCTTTGCAACTAAGCACTCATTTCTCAGCATTACATTCTTATTTTAAAAGTCATCATAGAATGTTTTGTGTCGTAAAGAATCTTAAAGATCATCTGGTTCCAACTTCTCTGCAGTACACAATATTTTAGATGTTTTTTCTTGTTTTATTGGTGATAAAACACCAGAGACTGAACCTCTAGACCTTTCACAAGTGTGTCTTTCTGAAGTTTTAATCTCACTACCTCAATTCTTTGTTGAATGGGAATAACTTCATGATTAAAAATTCTAGGGGAAAAAATATAGTATCTTTTATGATGCAAAAAGTGTTAGGTATTTTTTTAACAGAAATTGGTTTATTATGGATCCAGTCTAAATTATTACTAAGCAAGTAATAATATAGAGTCTTGTTGGTGATGCACAACTTGTTAGTGTTGTGTTGTAACAATAACTCAGGTACATCAGGAAAGACAAATGTGGGAGATAAAAATATTAATAGAAGAGACAAGAAGTCTTATAAAATGCATCTCCTGATTTTGTCAGAATTGAATTTGCCTTTTTCTGAGGCTGATTCTGCAACATGTCAGCCAAAGGAGAAGGTAAAGGGCAAAGGGTTATGACTTTTGAAGAAAATAATATTTAATGGCACTTTGCAGAAATATAATGTCTAAATGCATCTATTTCTCAGAGTTTTTCTTCCCGCTGATATTTTTTAGAAGAAAATCACTTTGAGAATGTTCTAGTGGAGCCATCTGCAAATCTTCATCCTCAGATTATAATGATCATTAGAAGTTCTGAAAATGCAGAAAACTATCACTGTTGTTTGGATGGTTGTAGGAGGCAAAGGCTCCTGAGCTTCAGTAAGGTCATAAAAGGCTTAAATCCAGACAATAAAGAAGTGTAAATGGATGGCAGGGAAAATACTTTATGATTAGAGTATGTTTAAGTGCTTTGATGAACTTTGATGCTATAATAATTTGTAACCTTAGGGAATACAAAAACTAATTGCTATAGAAAAAATTTCACACCAAAATTACTTTCCAATCATCTCATTGTCTTTATTTCCTGTACAATTCAGGACTGCACTAATACCAGAACAGCTTTCTTTGCATATATAGAGGTGAAAAGTATAATATTGCCACCCAGGGAATGTTTTTGCATAATTTTCTGAAGGTCAAAGGGAAATTTTGTAAGTCTGACAGAATATAGAATAGTTTGGGGATGGTAGGGACTTAAAAATCTAGTTCCAACCCCTCTGCCTTAGTCAGGGAGATAATATCTTTTAAAAAAAGATCTTTCAAACAGTAGAAATTTATCTTATCATAAATAATATCTGTATTTGCTTTAGTTCTGTTTCTCCTCTCTATTTTTTTATTTTTTAAGCTTTGTGAAGGTTTTTCAGAAAGAGCAGGGATGTGTTTTTTCCAAACTCGTAACTTAAATATGATCAACATCAAAAAACTGATGGGGCTGCTGAGCCACAGCAGCTTTTTCAAAGGTTTTTTGCTGCCCACATGTCTCAGAGTCCCAGCCTGTAGTAATAGCACAGTGGGCAACCATCACCAACATCCACATCTCCTTCCCCACAAAGAATTTGCTGCATTTGCACATTGCTACTGCAAGGTCATAATTTTGAAGGCATGGGGAAGAATCTGGAAAGAGCTGGTAGTGAAGCCAAACAAGTATGCCTTAGTCTTAATAAAATAAAAAAATTAAAAAAAAAAAAGCAAACCACCCTGAATCCCTCTTGGCTCTTTTTTTCTCATGTTTCTCTTTTCTGGATTGAAATCTTCTTAAATTTACCAGTGAGTAGTAGAGATGGGGTTCAAAATTATAAAAGGGCTACAACAGTTGGATCTAATATTTAAGAAAAGAATTGTGCATGTTATTTATGTTAATTAGCTATAAGTAGTAGCTATAAAGCACTGCTATTATTATGATGAGGAGGCCGTGGATTTTCTCTGTTGCCCTCACAAAAATATGCATCATAAATATTATCTGCATGTGGGAAGCTGAGGAATGCTTTCCCACAGACTTCCTTTGTGTTTGGACTGAGGCCTGATGTATTTCAAACAATCTGAGAAGTATTTCAAACAAGCTGAGAGCAGGATGGGCTGATTGCCAGGCCATTACACTATAACCTTTATGCAAATTTTCCTCTGACACATTTTTGTGACAGAATTTGAGCCATAAATTTTGGAGGCTGCCAGCCTTGTCTAGACTGCAAAGCAAGAGGCCAGGGAGCAGAAAGCTATGCAATAGTTGGAGTTCAGCTACCTAAAATGGGCAGGAAACTATTTGTATTTAGACACAGCTCACAGCCACACACCAGCTTTGCACCCAAGGGATACTCCATGCTCACAGGATTCAGTGTGCAGACTTCTCATTTTAGGATCATAGAATGGTTTGGGTTGGAAGGGAACTTAAAGATCATCTAGTTCATCCCCCCTGCCATGCGTAGGGAGACCTAACCCTAGACCAGGTTGCTCAGTGCCTCATCCAGCTTGGCCTTAAATACCTCCAGGGGTTGTGGGGACATCCACAACCTCTCTGGGCAACCTCTTCCAATGTCTCACCACCCTCACAGCAAAGAATTTCTTTCTTCTCTCCAGCCTGAATCTCCCCTTTTCCAATTTGCATCTATTACTCCTAGTCCTGCCATCACATACTCAAAGAATTCTATTTTTGTCCAAGCATGCAACAATTTGCTGTAAGAAAAGTTATAAAATATGGTTTGTTTGTTTGTTTTTAAAATTAAAGTTGTGATCAATGAGGACTGCTTATTTGATGTCTGTAGCCCATGAATTCTCAGCTATGGGTCATGTTGGATAGACTATCAGTCACTTCCTAAAATGACACCAGATTTGTAAGCAGCTCCAGGTTCTTCTGAGAGAAGCTGTCATGGAGAAATGAATTGATCTATTGGAGTGGATCCAGAGGAGGCCACGAAGATGCTGAGGGCTGGAGCACCTCCCTTCTGAGGACAGGCTGAAGGAGTTGGGGTTGATCAGTCTGGAGAAGAGAAGGCTCAGGGGAACCTCAGAGGAGCTTCTCAATCCTTGAAGGGGGCTACAGAAAGGCTGGNCTTCCAACCCAAACCATTCTATGATTCTATAATGGGCAAGGATGCAAGAACCCAAATTTTACAGTTTATTAAATGTCAGGTGGAATAAAACCACTTGGGAAAAACTTCTGGGTTGCAACATCATTGTCCACAATACAGTTAATTAGAGAAACATTTTTAAAAGGCCAACTTTGCCTCCTATGAGGGTTCACCCAGCCCTTTCATGAGCATAATGCTCAATTAACCATCAAATGAAAATGGAGATGTGAGAGGCACTTGGAGGCTCCACTTCCATCAAAACCTAGAAATTACAGCAGCATCCTGGAAACCCCTCCTTTATTAAAGAGCCTTTGAGGTCATGGCTAAAGGATTATAGCATCATCCTGGTTGGAAAGGAACATTTCAGGTCATCTAGTCCAGCCATTGACCTAAGAGTGACAAGAAACAATCAGTAATGTAAGTTACATCTCTAATCACAGCTGCAGGCATCACTTGTCTAGAAAACAAAAGCTTTTCTGTTGGTGTTGCTGCCCCTGAGGATGAGGCAGAGAAGAGCAGCCCACCCTGGGGCTTGTGGTTTTACAGCAATGAGGTTTTAGTCACTGCATTCAAAGAGTGTCTGACCATCATGGTACATCAGTAGATACATCCACAGATATCCCCCAACTCCCAGGCAAATTAGCAAGGACAAGCATGGACTGTGGGCTACAGGCTGAACTGCAGCAGAGTGGTGGCCACCTGTGAAGTTTTTAATATGTTTTTAGGGTTGTTTTGTAGTATTGCATTTACTTTGGGGGTTTTCTTGACTCCAGATTGAAAAACCTAGAAGTTTATTACTCATGCTTGTGTCCTTTTGCTTCTCTTAGTGGCAACAAAGGAGGTTGATAAAGACAAGAAAGGATTGAGCACAGTTTTACTAAACAATACTCTTTCTGCTGCCAAAAACCATTCCCTGCTGAAGAGGATATGGCCTAAAAAGGCTGTGAATTCAAATTTAGAGGGATATTCCTCCTCCTATATAAAAAAAAACCCAAGCCAGCAATACAGCCTCTCTCTATTTGTATGTGTGAGTGTTTGTGTGCAGCGTGGAGAATGTATAGCAAATGTAAACCAGATCTTCTTTCCCTTCATGATTCTATCCCATCCCTTCATGATGTCTGATGTTTTTACAACAATGGAACACAAAGAACTTGGCTTGTGCTCCCTTTGTAAGTGAAAAATTGCCTCCCTGTAGCTCTGCTTGGTTACAGCAATGACTTTGCTATCCTGAGTTTCACTTTGTTTTCTGCAGCCTCACCTTACACCAAGGTTAGGATGAAACTGCAGCACACAAGGTATTGATGTTAATTGGAAGTTTATTTTCCCCCTTCACACAAAATGCCTCCTTCCCCAAGCATTTTTGAACGCAGGGGACTCAATCATGCAAAGGTTTCTATTAGAATTTACCAAGAGGCTCATTAATTTTGATAGTTTAACATAAAATATATCAACTAATACAGGGATTTTTTTGGGCAGTGAGGGATCCTGGGGGTGTTCAGCTGGAGAAAAGGAGGCTGGGACTAGTATTTGAAAGGAGGTTGTAAAGAGGTTGGATTCAGTCTCTTCTCCTAAGTAACAGGTGATAGGACAAGAGGAAACAGCCACAAGTTGATCAGGGTGTGGTTTAGATTTAATATTTTTTAAATTACTTCTCTGAAATGGTTGTCAGGCATTGGAACTGGCTGCTTAGGGAAGTGGTTGAGGCACTAAAGGTGTTTAAGAGACAGGTAGACAAAGTACTTGGTGATATGGTTGCTAGAGTTAGGTCAATGGTTGGACCTAGTGATCTGAAAAGTTCCTTCCAGACATGGCAATTCAGTGACTCTATACCTGTTTTAAAAATCTCCAAGGAATTGTTTCTATCTCTTGGATAGTATCCTCAGCCTTTTTAAAATCCATTTTCTTGCTCTAATATTCATTGATGTGTGCTAATATGAAGGTATGAAACAGAGTAACATGTTCAGCAGTGCTGGAGCTCCTGGCTGGTGCTGCATGTAATTGCAGTTTCAAAATATTTTAGAATCTGTCATCTTTGACTGCATTGAGAATGAAAAAGCGTGACCACAAGCTAAAGTTTGGGAATGTAAACTGAACTACTCCTCTGAAACCAGGCTTCTGATAAATGCCAGCCTGTATTTATCTCACACAAACTCACTTGTTGGCTGAGTGTGTGCATCACACCTCTCTGCTCAATCTGCTGAATTTATTTCAGTGTGGAAAATTCACCTGCTTACAGATATCCTCTATTTTTTGATAAATGATAAGGTGATGTGATAGATGAGCAGTATCCTCTTTAGGCTTTACACTAACTTGGAAAGTAAAAGAGGCAGAGACTGAGTAAATAAAAATTAGGACAAAAAGAACAGGGATATTGAGAGGTTACAGGCAGGATGAGAGTGGAAAATAGGTGAGAACTAATGGATTTTGCATGTAAAATTATCATTTAGCTCTTACTTGCATAAACTTTCTCAGCTCATGATAGCAACTCTGAGTTCAATCATCTATCTCATCAATACTTCCAGTAACAAAATGAAAAGCAATTTGGGAAGAAGTTAATTTATAACTCTACCTTAATTAATCTTCTTGGGGGTTAATATTCTGATTTAACACATTTCACTAACATTGAATGAAGCTTTTAGGAAAGTCACATTCTAAATCTGACCCAAGCTCTTTTGTAAAAGTTCGTTTTGTATTTCCCTTCAATCTTCACATTCTAAATCTTACTCAAGTTCTTTTGTAAAAGACATCTTTCAAACCAATCCTGCACTGAAGCCTGTCAATAGTTTAGAGAGTTGGGAAATCAGCTTGAGAAGAAATACACATAGAGAAATTTGCCCTCTTGAGAGTATTAACAGAAGATTTAGATGTCAGATGTTTTCTAGGTTATCCACACCTTGTCAGAGCAAAAATAACAAAAAACCAAAAACCAAACCATCTTTCTTTCTTAATCCCACCCATTCTCTTCTAGGCAGCATGTTGGGATCACTGATTCTTTCCTGATTCTTCCCCTCCTGCCTTCTAAGAAATGTTTTAATTTTTTTTTCTTTATTTAACATACTAAGCATAGTTTGGCAATATCAAAATCCTTTAGCTTTTTTGGAGCTTATGTGTATACAAATGAAAAATCACTCCATGGCATGAGAAGAGTGTGTATCTGTGCTCTTGCTAGCATCATCACTTCAAGGGGTTGGACTTGAGGAGCCTTGCAGAGCTGTACAGACTAGGATGAGAATATGAAGTTGCTGGAAAAAAGGATGAATGGCTTCTACAGCCCTGACTCCAGTTTTTTAGGAAGGATAGAGATGTCCCAAACCACCACAGGAATGAATTTTGAAGTGATGAAAAGAGTTCCTAACCCCACTGCCCAGCGTTTTTCTCTGCAGTTGCACAAGATTTCTGCTCAAATTCATTTGTGAGACTTTACAAAAAAAACTTAGAGACTTTTCTAAGGAAAACTCAAGTGTTCTGTGTCTTTTTTCCCAGCTGCCAGGGCAGGTGTGGTCTGCAAGTGACTGAGTCCCTCATTCTGGGCTGCTTCTTGCTCCTTTCCATTACACTCTGCTCATGTGGGACAAGCACTCCTGTGTCAACAGCATTGCCTCCCAGAGCATAATATGACGTTTGAAATGTCACTGCTCATTGTCTCACAGCTTCCATTTCTTATTTTCTGCTGTTCAGAAGGAGGGGGGATGTTTACCAGCAGTGAAGGAGAACTGCAGGGCTTTGATCTTTGCTTTGAAACATCTTTTAAAGTGCAAATAAAACTTGCCTGGGCTGAGAACTGGATTAGGGGCTATTTCTGGAGTTAGATCAGGACTCTGAAGGTGAAAGGACACTTCTCCAGCTCCCTCAACAAGTCCCTGGGAAAGTTAAAAATACGT
>VZTY01016127.1:34208-58307 GCA_013400935.1 Turnix velox | reverse complement strand
TTTTTTTTTTTTAAGTGAAGAAGAGCCAAATTATATTTTTCCCATGTTAATAAACAGACTGGCTTGATGAAACAGGCATTTTGGCATTCATGTGTTATGTTGCTATGAGTCAGAGGAAGGAGAATTTAATTCAAATANCAGCTCTTTATTCACCTCACTTCAGCCCTTTTTTTTTAAGATACTTTAATATCAATGTAAATATTGAGCTTAATTGCATATTTCAAGGTTTTTATCATCCTAAGAATAAACATTTGCTGAGCAACTAAGCCCTGGATATGGGAGAAATAAACTTTCAGAATTAAAACTCTTCTGGACATGGTTGCCCTGGATTATACACACAGAGCAGAAGGATTCAAATCCTAATTCTGTTGCTAGAAAACTCTCAGATACTTCAAAGGGCCTCAGATTTGACCTATGGTCATCTAGTAATCTGGCTTTAATACTAAGATATATTATCTTTTTTTTTTTTAAGTGAAGAAGAGCCAAATTATATTTTTCCCATGTTAATAAACAGACTGGCTTGTTGAAAAAGGCATTTTGGCATTCCTGTGTTATGTTCCTTTGACCNCATGTGTTATGTTCCTATGACTCAGAGGAAGGAGAATTTAACTCAAATAATGATGAAACTGCTATTTGCAGTTACTTTATTTTATTGGAAATTATTTTCTTGAAAAATATTAGAAATTATTTTATTGGAAATAAGATAAAATAAGGTGAGGGCTGGAACTAGTTGATCTTGAAGGTCCCTTCCAACCCAAACCATTCTATGATTCTATGAAATCCTTGAACAATTATTCGTTTATCCTTTTCCCATGTGTAAAAGGGCGTGATTGATAATAGTAAAATCTATTTTAATGTTAAATTTTGATATGGCAAGAAATAATTTTGGATTTTAAATATCCCATTCTTCAAACTGAGCAATCACTTCTCCAGCAGCCCTTGCTAGTAGGGGCCAAGGAGTCTACTTTGCTCTTGGTGCTGTCAAGGCTGGGTACCTGAAGGGGCTACAGAAGGGCTGGGGCAGGACTTTTTAATAGGATATGTCATGGCAGGACAAGGAATAATGGATGTAAATTGGAAAAGGAGAGATTCAGGCTAGATATAAGAAAAATTCTTTGCTGTGAGGGTGATGAGACACTGAAAAAGGTTGCCCAGAGAGGTTGTGGATGCCCCCTCAATCCCTGGAGGTGTTTAAGGCCAGGCTGGATGAGGCACTGAGCAACCTGGTGTGGTGGGAGGTGTCCCTCCTCATGGCAGGAGGGTTGGAACCAGATGATCTTTAAGTTCCCTTCCAACCCAAACCATTCTATGATCTTGCTTTGGTGCTGGCTGGAGCCTGAGTCAGGTTCTTTTCCCTGAGCTGTGTTTCTGCTCTGCATTTCTGAGACTGTTTTACTCTTTTTGGCCTCACTCATGAGCCAGTAGCCTGAGTTTTCCTGCAACATTTCTGAGCTCATTTTGTCCTGGTGTGGCTTGTGTTAAGCCCATGAAAGCCGGCATGGACCTCAGATAAAAATCAAGCCCAAAAATCTCTTATGAAATACCTCTGTATGTATATATATGTATATAATAGCATAGGGTTGGTAATTCTTCAATTCTGCTGGGATAATGCAGTCATATCTCATGAGATAATGCCTGATTAAATTGGGGGGAGAAAAAAAGTCCTGGAGTATGCTTAAATGCTCTCAAGCCTGGTTATCTCAAGTTCTCTAAGAGAAACATTTTGATTGTATGAGGACATAGGCTAATGTGTGCCAGCTGCTCTGGACTTAGCTCTTCCAAAAGGCTCATTCTCCCTTCTCAAGCAACTTTTTTTATTTTTCCCCTTCTCTGTAGACATATTTCATGCAAAAACTATGCCGACCTTTAAAGATGTTTGGCGTTTTTGTCACAAGATGTGGTGACAGTATTTTTTTTTTTTAATGTCAGGAAACCCTACATCTAAAATGTTGGGGTTTTTTTAAAGTGTGGCAAAACATCTTGTTATTTCTGCCTTTATAAAAGGTAAATAACTGGCTTTAGGATCATTATAGGGAATATAAGGTTTTAATAGGGAATAATGTTACCATTTCCTCAGAGAGAATTACTCTTTTTAAAGAATCTGGGAAATTTTCAATCCAGAATAATCCATTCTTCCAATTCTTCTCTATATATACTCACTAACTGGAGGTGATTGTTTCTCTTATGGACTCATCTAGAAATAATAGGTATAAAAAAAGTGTTGCCTTACTGTTGTGTGCAACTTCCGAGGATAAAACTGACAGACATTCTTTTTCCTAAAGATTTTACACTCCAAAATGCACAGCACTGCTTTTATTCACTGTGGGTTTTTTAATTTGCAAGGGTAAAATAAGCTGAGCTTTAGCAATTTTGTATTTTTTATTTCCAGAGAAGGGGTTCTACTGCTCAGATTAGATTGTGTGTGAAAGCAAGGCAACATTTTAAATTAGGGAGTATGGGCTATACACACAAATACGTCTGGAAAAAAAGAGAGCTGCTGAAAAAAATACCCCATTACTAAAAAGTCCCTGCGTTGTGCTGGGAGAGCCTTCTAAGATTCACATTTCTGAGGTGTGAATCATAGCACAAGCCAGTCAGATGGTAAATCCTGAAAAGCAAAGTGAAAAATGCAGGGTGGCATCTCATTTGTTAGCAACTAAATGATAACCCTTGTTTTATAACGAGGGAAAACAAGGTTTTAAAAGTGTGAATAAATGCTTCAGGTTAGGGCAGCTTTGGAGACAAAATGTGCAGTGGTTTTTTACCTTCCAGTGGAGGAAATGCTATTGTTACCACATCATGGCTTCATGACTCACTAAACTTCTCTTCTGCATGCGTAAGCAGACACTTCTCCGTGATGTACCATTGCAGAGCTGCACAGGGGAATGAGTCACCTGCAAAGGAAGGCAGCCCAGCTCAAACACAAGTCTGAAAACCTGCTTTAAACAAAAAGTTTAACATTTAAAAGTGGCACGTGCTCCTTCATTTGAGAAGACTGAAAAATTCAGAATGATGGGATGCTTCTATACAAAACTAAGTGCAAAAGATAATCCAGGATTTGAGATTTAGGGATTGATGTAACCATTTCAGTTTGGGGAAAAGTTAACATTTAAAGTGTGTTTTATTGCAGTCCAGCTCAGCTGGAATCTGCAGATGGGAAGAAGTAATCCCCCTTGGTAACTCTTCATTATTGATTGCTAACTCTCTATAGCAGCACTTGCTGAATGTTCCCCTTTTTTAAAGTTCTATAAATAGTTCCATGTATCTTATCCTTATATCTCCCCCATTTTTAATACCTAGATGACACCAGTCTGAATTTAATTCTCTAATCATACTTAGAGACCAGTCTGATTTATCCAGCTGATGCTAATTGGGAAGAACTTGCTCCATGTGGTTAGCTGGAATGGTTGAACCACTGCAAAAGCAGCTCAGGCAGAAGCTGGGGATTTGTGAAAATCAGTTTGGGTTAACTGCTGGCCTTTCAAACCTAAATTTGTGGTTACAGGGACAAAAATCAATCATTCTTATGTTCCACAACTTCCTACTCTTTAATCTCACTAAGTTCAATTAAGATATCATGCTGTTGACTTAAATAATTCAGGACTCCTGAGGTACAATGCTTAATACTGTTGGTAAACCCAAGAAATACAGTAGTTTCATCACTTTCACTTAGAACCAGTCTCTAAATTATTTAAGTTTCTATATCATGTCATTGTTATTAGATGTTAACACAATATTGGCCCACTAAAGTGTTTTACCTGTCCCAAAAATAAAATATTATGAATTCTTGGAGCTTCTATTTGGATTTCAGAGACCTGACAGCAGCCAATGATGCTTGTTGACAGTAGAGCAATATTTATATTTACTTTTATATAAATATATTTACATTTTAATTGCATCAGCTCTAGCATCTACTACAATGTGACTTGTAGGTTTGTAGCTCTAGACTGAGGTGTATAACTTGCATTATTTGGAACTTAAATCATTGTGCAGCAGTGTGTGAGTCTCTCACTGAAATATCCTGGACACCAGCCCAACTCTACCATATTTCTTCCCTCTCAGCCTCACTCCTTGACTTTCCACCAAGTCTTTAATCAGCCAAGACTTAGATCAGGCACTCCCAGCCCATGAAAGCTGTGACTTCACATTGCATGGTTCTTTCTTCTTGGATCTGGAGGCTTAGATCTTTCATCTTGGGCTTCAGTGTTGTCAGGCGATCACTGTCATTGCCCACATTATGATCTGGATGTGACATGTTCATTTTGTTGCTTTAGTTTTGCCTCTGCTGATTCATGACAGCTCCTTTAAGCCTCCTCTCCATCTTTTGTGCTCATAAACAAACAGGAAAGGATTCATTAGCACAGTCATTAATCGGATGCATTCCCCCTGCTCTACTCCCAGCCTTCATCCCATAGTATTGGGCACAGATTACTGCTTGAAAAACTTGATAAAATTCTCTCTGATCAAGTGCAATTCAAGAGTTTCCAGTTATCCAGGGACTACTCCTTGTCCTCTCTGACCTGGAAATATGAAACCTCAGGATGCTTGTGAAGGATGACAGAATATACCAAATTTNAAAAACTTGATAAAATTCTCTCTGATCAAGTGCAATTCAAGAGTTTCCAGTTATCCAGGGACTACTCCTTGTCCTCTCTGACCTGGAAATATGAAACCTCAGGATGCTTGTGAAGGATGACAGAAAATTTAAATATACCAAATTCCCTATTCTTTTTCCCCCATGTTAAATACCCTCTGTATCTGCCTCTTTGGCATGTCTGAAATTTATTCCATTTTCAAATGCAGTTTGTTCATTGTTAACAACATCTTCCAGGAGTGTTTCTAGTTGCCTGTTTGTTCAGGTAAAACCCACCAGAAGTGGCAGGATCATAGCAAGGTGCTGACAGACAACTCTTGGGGTTTTTTTTCATGCTGGAGGAACCTTGAGGTTCTTCTTCTTTCCTTTCATATCTTTTTCTGACTCATTTTGGGTTTGCTTTTCCAATAGTTTGAGTTTATTTTTGCATTTTCATTCAATATTAATCTATTCAAAGCAAAATCTTACTCCAGATACAGCACATTTCCACATGGTTGTTAGGTTTTGGGGTTTTTTTGCATATTTTGTAATATTTCTAACAGTAATTACTGGGTTTCTTGGATTACTAAAATGATGAATTTCAATGAGAAATACAGACTCAGGTAGGGAAAAAGTTTTGAAAGCAGAACTGTATCACAATTAAATCATTAATGTATTTTCAAATACATTAAAATTTTCATTTTTTTTCCTGAGTATGGATCCTATTCATCCCAATAACTTTTTGGGGAGGATTTTGGAGTGGAATCCATGTCAGAGGAGTAGTACTGGGATAAAACCTTCTTTGCCTGGGGAAGTTTTGGAGGTTTCTAAGAGGAGCTGGAGATCCATCAGCCAAGTGTGAGAGCCCTCTTGTTGAGGATGGATGACATGAGATGACATGAGAAAAATCATGAGATGACATGATATTTCAAGTTCTATTCTAGTTGTGGGGGTTTTGAGTGTGAATTTCTATTGTTAGCCTATTAATACTGTATCTAAATATATAATATTTAGTATTATTTAAAATATAAAGCAGTTAGTATTGATGATTTCAGGTTAAAATGGTCACTAGACTTAAGGTTGACTGTTAATAAAGTAACAAACACTTCAAAACAATGACATAAATTGTATTCATGGGAATTTTTCTGAAAACTTGCTTTAGTGGCAGATTTGTGGCACAACTTTGGGCCTCCTTCTAAGGATTTAGGGCTGAAATGCTAAAGGAAAATTAGTATTTAAAGGAAATTATGGAAATATCTAAGCAGTTTGAGGATTCAAAAAGGTATTTGCTGGAAAATAAGGCTTTAAGAGTAACTTTGTTTTGGTTACATCCACACTGAAGGGCAGTGTGTGTCTGAGCAAGCCCTCAGTGCTGTGCACAGATCAATCCCATTAAGTGACATTTAATAGCCAGAATAATTCCATAAACATATTTCAAAGGCATACATGGAATAGCTGAATATATTATAGAGAAAAAGAGGAATTCCTTGTCTCAACCACAGCCTTGTACAGAATTCCAGCCAACCACTTACCACATGTTTAGCCTCTCAGCTTTGATGGATTTCAGACAACAATATACAGAAGAGAAGAGCTGTTGAGGGGTGTCTGGGAGTGAGAAAAGGGAATTTGGGAGCTTTTTACCCTGTTTGGGCCATTATCAGCTCTTGCAATTGGTGGGCAGTGTTGGAGAAGCTGATGTGGCAGCAGCATCTTGGTTATTTAATCCAGGAAACATCTTAGTTGTGAAATATGATGGTGTGTAAGGGGTGATCCAGCTTCCTGTGATTTATCAGAATCTCTGATTACCATGGATTACTAAGAATTTCAAGTGAAAATGTGTTGTATNGAAGAGCTGTTGAGGGGTGTCTGGGAGTGAGAAAAGGGAATTTGGGAGCTTTTTACCCTGTTTGGGCCATTATCAGCTCTTGCAATTGGTGGGCAGTGTTGGAGAAGCTGATGTGGCAGCAGCATCTTGGTTATTTAATCCAGGAAACATCTTAGTTGTGAAATATGATGGTGTGTAAGGGGTGATCCAGCTTCCTGTGATTTATCAGAATCTCTGATTACCATGGATTACTAAGAATTTCAAGTGAGAATGGGTCATATAAAGATTTTTTCAGCTATCTAGAGTCTTTCTTCATGTGGATGAAAAGAAGTAGTAGTTGCCCTGGTCAATATTTGCACCCCATTTAATCCCAGTCCCAGTTTGGAGATACTAATTTGCTTGTAACTAGGCTTCCATAGAGTTAAGCTAAAGAGTCTCAGACAAAAACCTAATTTTGTTGCATTTTTACTGAAATACCTGCTCAAATTAATTCTGAAATTCAAGTGTGTTGAGTCCTAACCTAAACCTGAGCTCTTCTTCAAATCATATTCACAAACACAAATTTATCCTCACTTGAGACCAAGATTTTTACCTCCTCAGCGACCAAGAGCAGCTCTCATAAATACCCACGTGCTGTGGGTTGTGATACAAACCCACCCATGGTTGAAATGTTATTGTGCAGAAGTAATTTAGTAAGAAAGTAAATTGTCACTGGGACAATCCAGTTTTCACGTGGGAAAGAAGGAGCTTGTTTCCAACAAAACAGGACTCTTAAACTCCTTTCACTGAACACAAAAAACATTAGCAATGGGTTTTCTCATGCTATCATGTTCTCCTGCAAACTTGTGACACCAAGAAATATCTCTGGCATTCCATCAGCTGCACTGACTGGCAAAGCTGGAGAAGGACACATGGGTGAGCTGAGGGGCAGGGGACAGCAGCTGACTGTTCTTTTTTGACAATAAACCTCTCTTTCACCAGCTCAGCTACAGATGTGCAGGCTCCCTCAAGCTCCTTGTGGTGTTATCCTGAAGAAAAACATTTGAGAACCCCCCCAGAATCTGTCTGTAAAATGAGCACAACCTCCCCTGTGAAAACAAGGCTACACTTATGTGATCACTGCACCAACACAAAACCAGGNTGGGTTTTCTCATGCTATCATGTTCTCCTGCAAACTTGTGACACCAAGAAATATCTCTGGCATTCCATCAGCTGCACTGACTGGCAAAGCTGGAGAAGGACACATGGGTGAGCTGAGGGGCAGGGGACAGCAGCTGACTGTTCTTTTTTGACAATAAACCTCTCTTTCACCAGCTCAGCTACAGATGTGCAGGCTCCCTCAAGCTCCTTGTGGTGTTATCCTGAAGAAAAACATTTGAGAACCCCCCCAGAATCTGTCTGTAAAATGAGCACAACCTCCCCTGTGAAAACAAGGCTACAGTTATGTGATCACTTTGCACCAACACAAATCCAGGCTCTTGCAAATAAAAAGAAAAAATTAAAAAAAAGGGAAAATTGATACAACTAAGGATTTTTCCCTGCCTTTGTTTGGCCTCCCTTGGCCAGCACTGACATTTGAATGGGTGCACAGAGAAGCAGATGAAGCAACTGACCCTACTCAGCACTGCAGCTTTCCCAGGGACCCTGCTCAGACTGGTGCCCACTGGTTTATTACTGGAATACAGTCCTGGCACAAGGGGAGGTATGGGATAGCCTGGAAGAGTAGATGAGAGAACTGCAATTTGTAATATAACTGCAAATTTTTGGAAAAATTAAGGCAATCACAAAGCCATGACCTTCAACAGGTCATGATATAGATATCTTTTTTTAAAAACTAAGTTCAGAATGCAACTATAAGCAGAACACAGAGCACAGAGTGACTAAACAACTCAGTTCTGATCATGCTTGAATCTTAAAATAATAAACTGATGCTGATATCATGTAAGAGAAGGCTCAGGGGAGACCTCAGAGGAGATTCCCAGTACCTGAAGGGAGCTATAAAAAGGCTGGGGTAGGACTTGTGAATAGGATTTGTGATGGCAGGACTGGAATAATGGATGTAAATTGGAAGAGGAGAGATTCACAATGGAGAAAATGAAGAAATTCTTTGCTGTGAGGGTGGTGAGACCCTGGAAGAGGTTGCCCAGAGAGGTTGTGGATGCCCCCTCAATCCCTGGAGGTGTTTAAGGCCAGGCTGGGTGAGGCACTGAGGAACCTGGGGTGGTGGGAGGTGTCCCTGCCCATGGCAGGGGGGTGGAACTAGATGATCTTGAAGGTCCCTTCCAACCCAAATCATTCATGATTCCTGAAGAAATATGATGGGTGCAACTGGGAAGTGGACAAGTAGACCTTTGAGCTTGAGGACCTTCATGTAATATTTGACCATAACTTATTCTGATCATTGTCCCCCTATTCAAGGTCTTCTTAGAGATGCCATCAGTGCTGTAATGATGGGGTTTGAGGAGATGGATGTTGATCAATCTCTGCATTACAAAGGTCATTCAGTTTTCCAAATGTTTTTCGCTCTGTACTCAATCAATACAGTCATGCAAGTCACATGCAAACGTAAGTACAGTTCTGAGAATCTCTCCCATTGTTTTTGTTGCCAAAGAACATTCTGCCTCTAGGAAAAAAAAAAAGAGCATTATTTTGAAGTTCACTGTTTCTAAACAAATTTGGTTGTAACAGAGAAAAATTCTCAGCTTCTCCATTTGTGTCTAAATGCCTGCAAGAGAAAAACATGATTTTGCTGTGACTTCTCAAGCTTGCAAGAGCCTTCATCATCCATTGGCACATCTGCCACAGCACTAAGCCTTAGAAAAATCTTTAAACAGTTCTCTCAGGCCACTTGCATGTCTTAAAATCTTCAGTTAATTCATTTTTTTCTAATTAAATGAACCAAAAGTAACAGCAAAATATTTAAAAGAGATTTCCAAATAGCTTTGCAAGGCAGTCTGCTCTGTGCAAGGACAGAGGGAAGTTGTGTGTATTGCCACGCTTCTGTGAGGTTTACTTTTCTGCATTTGCAAAAAATAACTAATTTATTTTTTTTCACTTTGTTGCTTTTTGTACCTCAAAAATGTCCTGTTTGTACCAGCATCATTATTTCCTGCTCCATCAGCCTGTGCCTTTTTTAAGATAATATTTAATATTGTTTGCTGCACAAATCAGAGTTTGTTTGTATGTGTGTGTGTTTATCTCTCTTGTAAATACACAGAAATATAAATAAACCCACAGGGCTCAAAAGAGCAATGTAAAACCAAAGTAAAAGCCATAAGCAGTTAAATATTTATATTTTTACCAGAAAAAAAACCAAAAAAACCACCAACTTGGGTGTCTTCAACCTAATTCCTCATGGTAGGATTTTCAAAATTAATTAACCAGTTAAACCTGCTCTCAATTGATGAAAAGTATTACAAGGAAGGGCTTGTGTTGTGATTTTTTCCACTGCTCTTTTCGTTTATTGACATCACAGTCCTGTTAATGAATAGATTCCTTATCTAAAAAGATTGAACCTGGATATTTAGCATGAAAAATCAACAAAAAGCCTGAAAATCAGGTCTATAGGAAATAACTGAGGCCAAAAAAGGATCTCCCTCTGATTTCACTGCAAAACTAAAACAACCCAAACCAGTTCCCTTTCCCACATTTTAAGGACACAAATAAATTCACTTATTTGTGTAGTTGTAAAACACTTGTCACTTCATAATGTCACTGTTGCTGACTTAATTCCTGATTATTAAAATAGAATCAGCACTTTGCCTTGTTTGACTCTGATTTGTGACAAAGAGGAAAGTAGTAAGTTCACTGAAGTATTTCCCTGCTAGTTTTGCCCAAAATGAATAAATCTAAGGTACTTTTGCAATTGTATTAGTCACCTAGCACTCATATTCTAATTAATCACAGCTCTATTTAATCACAATATTTTTCCTGTCTAATAATTAGTGCTCAGATTACTGTTACAATATTCTTCACAAAGGACAAGTCTTTCTTCATAGCAAACAAAAAAGAGTCCCAGTAAAGGTAAAAACTTGCTTTTGGGATATTTTGTCAGTTATTGCTGTACAAGTGTAGTCCTAGAAGGTGACTGTAATGCTAATTTATGGAATAGGAAGGGGATGGAAATTGGAAAGTAACTGAGTATTGTTTATGCTGGAATGAGCATGAGTAATGATTTTATGTTTAAATCTATTTTTCTTCTCCCCAGTGAAGACAGATGATGTTCTTGTGCCCTGTGCACGATCTGATTCTGCCAGAATTTCATAAACACAGTCCTGAGATGATCCTAAATCAGGAGTGATCAGTGGGGTCGGGTGTAATCAGACTCTCTACTGTAAACAAGGGTAAATCCAAAGACTGGTTGTTAGTATAAAACAATTAACTTCTAATTACCCAATCTAGACCATGTAGAGCTGGTCATTTTCCATTTTGCTTCACTTCTCTTGGTTACCTGAGTTAGTGCCACCAATTATTTGCCTTAGTATTGCAGAAGAATTGATGGAATCATAGAATGGCTTGGGTTGGAAAGGACCTTAAAGTTGATCTAGTTCCATCCCCACTAGTTAGTTATGTTAGTAACTAGTTAGTAACTAGTAACTAGTTAGTAATGACAGCCTGAGGAATTTAACTGTCTTGGGTATATCTGGATTTTTTTCTTCTATCATCGTTATCTTCTGTTCCTCAGACAGTGCAGCACTACCCCTCTAAGTTCTGTGCCCCACAAAAAAAAATACAAAAAGCAGGTGTTTGTTAAGGAAATTGTTATTCAGGGATTGATTTTCTGAGATATTTGCATTTATTGCAATTCTTTTTCATGATAACAGCAGTAAAAATCATTCTTGTTGCCTTCTCTGGCATGAAAAACCTCTGAAGACTTTTGTGAACACGACTTATTGGTCAGTTTAAACGGACTTAAAAAGTGTTTTTGGATATCTGGATCTGGAAAGTTAAGTCCTATCCCTAAAGTTCTTGTGAGAAAAGTTAGAAAAAACTCTATTTTCCCTAGAAATTGTGTGAATGTTTAGGAATAGCTGCATCTATGAGGGATGTCTCCTCTCCTGTGCAGTGTGTGCTTATGATATTTGCTCCATTTTTAGTTTATTATAAATATTAGTTTTAAATATGATTTATAATAGTAATCTTTCTGTGATTTTTTTGCTGGTATCTAGGCTTGGTGTCTTATGTCAAAAATGAATGGAGAATTTTAACTTTTTCACTGTATTTTAATGTTCTCCACCTTCAATCCCTCCACTATGCTGAAGAATAGGATTTCATGTGGTACTGTGGAGTTTAAAATTTAGAGAAAGAACAAACTCTCCTGCATTTGTCAAAGTTTTTGAACTGTAAATATAGAGGGATAAAAATTACTCATTTGATTTATAATCCTCCTAGCAAAAATCAACAGATTATCCCAAAATAACTTATTTTCATTTTCTTTGTCTTCAGGCACAGATGACAACCCTTGCAGCACAAAAGCAGTGATTTAATAACTTTCCGTTTTTCCAAGGGGGAATTTTTTTAGCAAGGAAAGACAAGAATGACTAATTTAATGCCATCTGATATATATATATATATATAGCATAAAGTGGAGATTTTAAGCCAGTCCAGCTGGCTGCAGATCAAGAAGCAGACAAAACTCAGCCAGCTCTTTCCATAAAAGATCTCTTTCTATCTTTTTGGGGTTAATCCAGTTCACTTCTATCTCTTGTGCATTAAACTTGCCTCTCAAAAACCAAGGGCTCCTTTTCAAAGGCATGATGATCTTCCTCACACAATTTTCAACAACAAAATAAGTTCCAAAGTGGATAAAGTGGACAAAAATATGTGGCTGAATCTCCTCTGCAACCTTGTTCTCACAAATGTTTCCATTTTATTAGCATGGTTTGCTGCTGAACAGTTTTCCTAGTAAAAATGCTTGTATTTCTTTTATTATTACCTTAATTTTGGGGAGTTTTAATGCTTAATTTAGGTGTAATTCAAGCATCCTTCATTCTGGGAGCAGTTCAAGGGCTGGTGGTTCTCTGATGGCCCTACCACGAGTTTGCTTGGGATGGGGACATCCTCTCCCCCCCTTTAATCATAGGGGACCCCACTGGCACCNATATTTTATAACATTTTATAATGTATTTATATAAATATATAATAAAATATATTATATATATATAAAATATTTTTTATATTATAAAATATTATAAAAGGGAGAACTTCCAGGAAAGGTGGGAGTGATTCAATGCCTGGTGGGTTTTGAGAGAGAGCACAGAATTAGGTCTGTGTACTAATTACATCTGTACAAAGCCTTTGTTGTGAAAATTAAAATAATTTTTCACTTTTAACTGGGTGCATTTGAATTAAAAAGGCAGATTTTATTTGCCCTGCTCTACTCAGATAAGAAAAAAAGGGGCTGGAGCAGGAAATGTGTGTATGGGATGTAAAATAGTGCCCAGAGGAGGAAGAGAAAATACTCTTTAATAAATACAGAATTTAAGAGAGCAGGGGAGCTGAGGCTATCTGCTTCATTTGTTTTGACATGCCCTGATAGGACAAAATTAATTTATTAAACCCAAACTTAGCTAGAGTTGGACTCCTGCTTTCTTTTCTCTGGGTAGGGTTGAAATCATTGTAACATCCTGATGATGTAGGTACAGAAATGTTGTAACTTAAAAATAAAAAAAAAAGGAGGGAATAATTTTTAGAAATCCTGTGATTAATGCTGTCAGTGCTTGTTTTTTATTCATCAAATGCTCAAAATAAATATATATCATGCACAAATAACCTTATTTGTGGGGACATCGTGCTAATAAAGAACCTGATTTGGTCAATACAGCTTGGTGCCACAGAAGCAAACAAGATGTGGGAGTATAAATGGGGAAAAAATAGTATTTTCAACAAAAAGACAGGTTCCAAACTGGCGAAAGTGTACAAAAAATGTGCTAACCTTGTCTCCAAACTTGTTCTCAAAAATGTTTCCATTTTATTAGCATGGTTTGCTTGCAAGCAGTTTTCCTTGTAAAAATGTTTTATTTCTTTTCTTATGACCTTAACTTTGGGGTTTTGATATTTGATTTAGTTGTAATTCAAGCATCCTTCATTGTGGGAGTAGTTAGAGTGCTCTGTGTTCTAAACATATCAATGTATTGGGGTTTAACTAGTTCCTTTATCACACCAGTGAGGATATAAATTAAATGAAATATTGTTTTTTCCAGTTCATGACCTGAAGTATTTCCTCTTTGCATGGAGACATGTTAAAAATAAAATCTCCAGACAAATAACATCTTGAGTTTAACCTAAAGTGTGTGTTTGTCATACACTCAAAGGCATAAATTTTAAGTTTTAAGGGCAGAATTTGACCAATCCCCTTCCAGTGCCCAGGTTTTGAGTTCAAAATGTTAAAGGCAAGGTTTCTGTAAAATTCTATCCATGTAATTTATATTCTTGCATTCTAATTTTAGAAGATCAGTGGGGGGAAACATGCAGAAGGCTGAGTGCAAAGAAAATAGTATTTTCAAAAGAGAAAAAATGCTAATATCTTACTGGTTTTCACTCATATTCCACCTAAGTATTAAAATTTCAGACTGTGCCCATGAGAGAGATGCAATAAAGACAAATAGACTATAAATCCTTTGAGAATTTATTAGGAGATATCAAGGCTAAAACGGTCTAAAATATGAATTAATCTTGTAATAATATTTATTTAGTATGTTGTGCTGAATTTACAACTCATGATTTTTTATTTGCACGTGTGAAATTTTTTAGATAATGCCTAGATGTTCATGTATACAAATTGAATAGCACCACAGCCAAACAGAAGGTGTTTATCATCCAATTCAAGAAATTGTAAAACCAAAAACCATAGTTAATTAAAAAAAAACCTTCTCACAACTAGATTGATGCCAACAGCAGTTAGAAGCTCAAGCCTGCAGCAGAACTTTTGAACAGAATAACTAAAAATCTCTCTGATAATATTTTTTTTTTCTGGAAGTGACGTTTCCACCCAAAGGCAGCCCCTTGTGTCAGTTCTCAATATTTTTCCACCTCTTGATTTCAGCAGATTCTTCTCCAACTTTCTCAATCTGTTCCATGCAGAGAAAGTTTGTACTTATTTTTGGCAGGATAAGTCAATTTGTCTGGGGATAATTTCAGATTTTTTTTTTGCCTTAGTGTAAAATGTTTTTTTTTATCTTTCTAGTCTTATAAAAACCCCACAGGAAACAAATAAACTAAAGACAACACAACCAGTCCCCACCACTTGTTTGGCTGTGGTGTGGGAGTTCACTTTGAGTTTTGGGTCAAGTGAACATTTTTAGGTTGATTAGCAGGATATTTCCAAGTAAAATGAATAGAAATAAGAAGTGTGTAGGAGGGGAGTTTTGGTAGCATCATTTGACCCCCTTCTGGTTGGGTGAACTCTCTACAATCCCACCCACCATCAGCAAATGCAGTCAGAAAGAGCTCCTGTGGTATTAGATCTTGATTTGCTCCATTTCTGCACTCGTGCAGAGTAGATGAAAGAACTTTTCTAACATTTTTCAGTCATCATTTTCACATCAGTTAAAAGGAAGACTCAGAGTTACAATGAATCATTTGGAAGGTTGTGTTTTTTGGGTTGGAAAGGAAGTTAAACTTAGTTCTTTTCACCCTTTGCTACGTTGTTTCAAGGTAATATTACCACAGGGTTATCCTAAATTTAGTTCAGGTTCAGCAGCAGGTTCTGCAAACTCATCAGCTTTTGAGGCAAACTGATCCAAAACATCAGGCTGTAATAAAAAAAAAATGAAATGGGTTTGGAATTTGCTCTGAAAGGTGTTCTTAGAAAGTTTTATTAACTAAGAGTTATTAATTTCTTTTCATCATCTTTGTCTTCACATAGAAAAAAAACAGATCACTTTCTATATGACTTTCTATTTTATCTATACATTCCCTTTAATTCTAGCAGGAATCATTTAATCCAGTGCATTTGAAGTAGTATGTAAAAAACTATCTTGAATCCTAAATAACTGGAGAAGCCACTTAGACAAAAGAAAAAAGTTCAATGACTATCAAAAAAGGCTGATTTGGGTATTTATATTAGTCAATTCTTGGAAGCAATGAAATCATTATAACAACTTTGTTTCCATTTCTTCAAAAAATATTTTTTTAAATGTTATTTTAAGTGAGTTAATGGAACTTGTTATTTTCTAACTTCCTGAGGTGAAAATTCACTGGGGAGACAGTGAGGGTTTCCCTAGTCCTGAATTTTGTAGCTACTCTTTATATAAACTCTCTACAAAAGAGAAGGAGAGGGAGGAACTCCTTGTGGTCATTATTTGATGCACCCACCTGAAGATGTTGCTCTGAGATGTTATTTTGTGCATCAGATCTGTCTGTATCATAGGAGAGTTTTTCTGTCTCATGTCTCCTCTATCATAAGCTGCATCACTATGTGATGTGAATAGAATTTATCCTTTTGCCTTTCCCATCAGAGGTTGGACAACGATGCTGTGTTTCCTATTATTTCAACTTATTTCATGTATATCAAAAGTTTTCAGACAGAAATCCCTGCTAGGACTTGAAATAATACAGTTCCACTGATGAATTCCACAAGGAAAAGTAGATTTTGTTATCCTCAGCTGAAAAATGGCATCTTTGAACTTCTTTCTCCCCTCATTTTGTTTATACATTAAACTTCATCATTTGCTTTTGTGCAATCCCATTAATTAACTTTAATATGTGGAGTATTAGTATCAGCAGCTCTTTAAAGAGTATGTGTACCAAGGAAATTATAACAGAGGATTTGTGCCAAATAGTTGTAGGGACATTTTAATTTAATTGCTATAATTTGGTTTTTGTTACATATTAAGTATTAATATTAAATAAATATTAAATATTATGTCCCTGCCTATGGCAGGGGGGTTGGAACTAGTTGATGTTTAAGGTCCTTTCCAACCCAAACTATTCTATGATTAATAGAAGTTGTTTTCCCAGCAGTAAGTCGATGCTCAGTGAAGTGATTACACAAAATATTATTTTTTCCAAAAAATAAATTTTTCTGCATATTATTCAATGGGATTTCGTGCCAGACTAAGAAACAGAGCTTTTTTTTTTTAGTTGAAGATTATTGTTTCTAAGCAGTGCCATTTGAGATTGAGCAATTGCATGTTCTTCTCTTCCTCAGGACATCCCAGAAGATCGGGATCGCCCAAGACTGGATTCAATGGTGCTGTTGATCATGAAACTGGACCAGCTGGACCAGGATATTGAAAATGCTCTCAGTGCAGGCTCTTCCCCATCCAGCACCCCCACCTACAAGAGGAGGCACATCCCTGTAAGCCACTTGGCTTCATCTTTCTTATTATTCTTTGTAGAATCTGGTTTTAGCTCATCTTTTCTTTCCCTCAGCTCTCACCCTTACCAGCTCCTTCAATTTATAACCTTAGAACCTTCTTCCTAGAGAAGCTGTGCTGCTGCTGCAGGGCAAAACCATGTTCCCTGCCCTCTTGCCCTTATTTTTGCATCACATTCAAATGCTTCATTACTATGAAATCAGCACGAGACTGAACACCATGGAGAAGTGTGCTGAAATTGAAATATTTTGATTCTCTGGTCCAAAATACCCCAAGGCTCAAAAATTCCTAGAAAAGGAGGGTGTGTAAAGATCATATATGCCATGCTTGATGCATGTGTTTGCAGTGTGACAAGTACCACTTCTGATGTATTTATTCACACTGCCTCAAATGCTTTTATTGCTTCAAGAAATCAACAAAAAATTGCTGGTGAGTGAGCTTCAGAGATGTGTGAACATTGGATTTCAGCTCTCCTGTGCCATCAGCCATTTGAGAATGTTGATATCCAAGGGGTAAAGGTTTAACTGTTCAAAGTAGAACAATGTTACATCCCTAAAAAGTAATATATAATATAAACTTCAGCTGAACAAACCTACTAAAACTTAGAGATTTTTTTTTTTCTCAACGCCATACTCCAACTTCACCATCCAGTGGTAATGAAGTCTGGTTTCAATAGCAAAATCCCTTCATTATTTAAAGGAAAATATCAGTAAGGAAAACAAATGAGCTGAAGGTTAGCCTGGAGATCTCGGGTTTCTTGAACTGGGGAACAGCTGCAGCACATGTGGCTGAAATGAGGAGGAGGCTGCAGCAGGACACCTTGGGTCAGCCATTCCATGTTCCTCACAGCCACACGTGTAAACATTTTTCAGACCAAAAGAATGCATCAATCAGGTCTGCAAGATGTCTAATCCCTGCTCTTACCAGGGGAAATCTTGCATTTGAGTAACTAAAATAATTAAAGAAATTTAAATAATCAAAGTGCAATCTCATTTTGAGTGACAGGGGATTTTCCTAAGTGTGTGTCTGCTAAAAATTACAAAGACCCTTCTACTAGTAGCAAGACCTGGAGCTCAGGCTTACTTTTGGTTCTGAGTGTTTAATGTCAAATGACAGGCTGAGAGAGTTGGGTTGTTCAGTCCTGGAGAAGAGAAGGCTCAGGGGGGACCTCAGAGGAGCTTCTCAGTACCTGCAGGGGGCTACAGAAAGGCTGGGGTAGGACTTTTGAATAGGATATGGGAAGGAAGGTCTAGGAATAATGGATGTGAATTGGAAGAGGGGAGATTTTGGATAGATGTATAAAAGAAATTCTTTGCTTTGAGGGTGCCCAGAGAGGTTGTGGATGCCCCCTCAACCCCTGGAGGTGTTTAAGGCCAGGCTGGATGAGGCACTGAGCAACCTGGACTAGTGGGAGGTGTCCCTGCCCATGGCAGAGAGGTTGGAACTAAATGATCTTTGAGATCCCTTCCAACCCAAACCATTCTATGATTCTGTATTTCACCTATTCTAGGAACTTGGTATTAGGAAACTGAGGCATTTTCTGCACAGATCTGGCTGAAGTTAATAGCTGAGAATTTTTCTTGGAGCTCTCTGGAGCTGAATTCATACAGGTAAAATACCCCTGAGAGCATGTGGCTGGTTCTGCACACAGCCAGCTCTTCAGCAGAGATGTCACCATTTCTTTGCAAGCAATATAATCCCCTGCCTTCAGTCCACACAGTAAATCAAGCATGCACTGTATTCCTACTTCTTCATCAATAGAATTTACTGCATTTTTATTCTCAAAAAAAAAGATCATTAAGAGTAACTAGAAATGGCATTTTGCTGATAATGGTCTGCTGATTCCAAAAAATGGAGGGAGCTTGTTATACCTTGGAATTGTATAAACTACTGGATGGTGATGTCACCTCAGCTGTGTAATGGTTCCCAGATGTTCTCCTCATCCCAGAGACAGAAGGTGGGAGCTCACAGGAAATACTGAACATCAGAGAGAAATGTCAGAGTTCTACAGCCCCAAACTTGCATTCTGCCAAGCAGGGGAGCTGTAGCTTTGATGTAAGTGCTGATTTATAATTGCAGAGCAGCAGCTAATGCAAAACACCACGCTGGAAAGGACAGCAAGTAGATGTGCAGGTGATGGAAATGAAGAAGGGGAATCACCCTTAGAGAATTAAGCTTTTATATTTGAGTGAGCCTGTCTAAATGCTTCCATTATTTAGGAAAAACTATGTTTTTATTCCAGATTCACACTTGCTAAAGAGTCTTGCCATATTTGTTTACAGGATGTTGAATCAGGTTCTGAAAGTGGAGTGGACGTTGCTTCAATAAGTCACTCCCAAACAAGTTTGTCTCCCAACATCCACCCTCCTGACACAGCCTCTCTCTGCTCAGGAACCAGCTCTGGAGCAAAACCTAAAGCTGGGGTGAGTACAAAGATTATTAATTTCACTCATGATATCAGGTTGGTAGTGAAATAAAGGTATTTTATGTTATTCATAGCAAGAACTGTACAATAGTATGTACAGAATCATAGAATGCTTTGGGTTGGACTTTAAAGATCATCTAATTCAGTCTAGAATGTGACACTGGGAGACAAAAAAAGTACCAAAAAATCTCTGAGTTTCATATGAGTGGCAAACAACCCTATGAGTTTCCCATTTAGAAACACACTATTAACAGATGATGATTACATAATAAGCTGAGATTTCACACGAGAAAATAAACCAAAGGAGCTTTTTTCATTTAACTCAGGAAGATAAGGTTTCCTGAAGTGGTATCACTTGGAATGTTGCCCAGATCTCCTGGAGGATGCAGCCAGAGGAAAAAAGACAGTTGAATCATGGAATCACAGAACAGTTTGGCTTGGAAAGGACTTTTAAGACCATCTAGTTCCAACCCCCCTGCCATCAGGGTCACCTCCCACTAAACCTCATCCAGCCTGGCCCTGAGCATCCCCCAGGGTTCTCTGGACAACCTCTTCCAGTGTCTCACCACCCTCATAGCAAAGAACTTCTTCCTAATATCTAATTTAAACCTCCCTTCTTTCAGTCTAAAAGCATTACCCCTCATGTTATTGCCACACACTCCTTGATAAGAAGTCCTTGCCCATTTTTGCAATAGGAATCATGTAGCCAGATTGGTGATGCCCAAACCTTAGTCCTTCTGAGAGGCTAAACTGTAAAGCCATGTATTACCCTACCAAAGAGAGAAATAAGGCCAAATTTGGCAAGCTTTTCCATGGGGGGCATCCTGTGAGCAGGCAAACCCTACAGATGATGAGGAAGAACACTTGGGAGCTCAGGTTTGGCAAGTAGCATCCTCCTGTGTCCACACAGAGATCCATAAAGCTATTGGGAGGGTGATCCTTCTTTTTTTGCCATTGCCCACCTGCTGAAAAATCCCTCTTTTCAATGCTTCAGCCATCAGCACGTGTGGAAAATCCTGGATGTGGTAGAATCTCCTGCTGTACTTTGTCTTCTCTCTTGCTGTTTCCACTCCCTCCCAGAGCAGAAATCCCCCCTCCAGCTGAAAAGTCTTACCTGCTCCATCTGTTCCACCACTGCTGACTGAGCCAGGACAAAATCTGGGGCAAAATATTAAAATCTAAAGTGTGGTTAGCATAAATATATATGTTTACAGCAACTTTATAAAAAGTTATAAAAATAGGGGCCAACTGTCACTTTAGTGCCCTGTAATAATAGCAAGTTAACTAATGCCTTCGATTAAGGCAGTAACAAAAGTTGTAATAAACATTTACATTGGGGATTGTTCACTTGGACAAAAATAAATTGACCCCTAATTAATCATCAGGGCATAACTGTAGCAAAGAGAGAGCTCTGCTCTCTGTCAGGGGGGTAGGACACAGCACAGATTCTCAAATAAGTACATAGGTTGTGCTGGAAGGTGATGTCCTATTTTGCCTGATCCTGAGAAGAGCACAGACAACTCTCTAAGGTATTCCATTTCCCTTTGAATTTTAGGTTTCTCTGCTAAAATTTGGGGGGCTCTTTACACCTGGCTTTGCAGAAGTGTAGGTCACTGTTTTCTGGAGTTAGATCCTGTGTGTTAATTCATCTTTAAAAAGTATTTCTTTAACTTTGCCATGATGGATATATCAGGCTGAATGTATCTGTGAATATTGGTTGATTATTTCTGATTTTGGAGAAGGTTTTGACTTTGTAGAGTAAGAGTGACTAATAAGAAAATCTCTGCTGATGGGTGGGTTGTAGAGATACAATACAGAGCCCTTTATTCAGTTTTTTTTTCTAAAATTCTTCCCAACTCAACTTTCTCATCTGAAGTTTTGCTGGCTGCAACTCCCCACACTCTAAAGTGAGACTTTAGTTGTGGGCTCCTCTTTTAAATATCTTCAGATAAACACCATATTTTGATTTTTATCCTAGTAGATGTGATAAGTACAGGTGTGTGGATCATATTTGCTTGGGTGTAGATCTCCTGTGAAATGGACAAAGCCAGCATTCTCTGTGGTATTTTTGTATTCCTTTTGGGTTTGGGATTTCAGATTGCTTTAACCACGTGTCCCTGTTGTTTTTCTGGTTTGGGTAGCTGTTAGTTTGCTGCTAGGTGCTTGTCTCCAAAGCCATATTAGTAGAGAAGTTCCTATATTCTCCTTGTAGCTTTTACCATTGGGTTCTACTCAGTATAAATTTTCTGAAATGGTCTATAGAATGGTCTCTCCTTGAAACACTGCCCAGAGGAGACATCAGAGATGCCTTTATATGGATGGTTTCCATGTAAAGATCTCCAGGGAAATTCCTCAAAGTGTGTTGTTCTCCCTGTAAGGGAGGCTGTTCCCATAATTTCTTCCCTCCTTGCTGTCAGACTCGCTGGTTAGCTGGTGTAGGAAGGATTTTATTCTGCACTGGGAACTCAGCAAGCTTCTGCTTTAGACTCTTTCAGAGACTTCCCTCCCTTTCTGGTGTTTGCAACTGCAGATCTTCAAGGATTCCAGATGCTTAGTCTCCCAGGACAACTCTCTCTGTTGTGTTTATTAATAATACATAAACAGGAGTAAAAGTGGTGTTGGTTACAGTATGGAATGATAGGAGGCATTTTTAAACAAACTATAGCATCCAAATCAGTGTGTCCAACTAAAACACAGGCAGGCTGAGGGAGTGGGAATAGCCCCAGAACTCGTAAAAGAGATTTATTGCACAAAATATTATTGTAAAGATGGGAAATCTGTGTATAGGTAAACTATCTCCAGTTGTGTTTATAAAGATAGGAAGTATGTGTGCAGATAAAATATCTCCATTCATGTTCATTCAGCTTTACATGTATTTAAAACATTTCTAACATTTCTATTTGTTGGAATATCCATAAACACAACTTGGTGGGATAATCCTGGTGGAAATGATTCACTCACTGATCTATGGCAAAGCAGGAAGTTTAAAATGTTTACAAACAGATTTTATGAAATGCTTAATATGATTTCCAGTAGCAGAGGCACTTAAAATTCAGCATCAATTAGAATTTTCTTTGCTAATTGGTAGTAGATATTCTTTTAGACAAAACTGGGGGGACAGGGTGTATTTACTAAAGCCACGAGTTATTAAAAATGTTGGAAAAATTCACTTATGGGAAGCCAAATCAGTCCTTGGGGGTGTGAAAGTGTAAAGCATATGTGTATATCATAACACATATATAGAATATTCCTGAATGCAGGCACAAGAAGGGGAGAATAAGATGCTTCCCTGTCCCTTCTAGAAAATTTTTCTGTGATTCTGAAGGGTACAGAATGAAAGCCTTTGCAGATATATGGAGTATTTTAGGCTTAGGAGAGGTATACAGCTGAATAAATTTAGAATGCCACCATTATATATATTTACATGTGTGTATATATATATATATATGATAAAATGGCATGATGTGATCAATAGTGAGTTTGCTCCACAGTATAACCAGTAACTGAAAGCCTACATGCATGGAAAGGTGGACAAATCCTTGTGAAACATGAATTCGTATGGTCAAACAAGCACATTTCCACTTCATTTAGGACTGGGGAGTAAGAAATGGCTTTTTGGCATCTTTACATTAGTTATGTCTGTGCTTCTATAATTAGAGCATCTCTGTTTTCTTGGGTTTTATTCACCCATCCCCAGAACAGAGAATGATTTTTGAATATGAGCGCTCCAGGACACAGACTTGGCAGGCATTAATCATGTGGGAGTTGAAATCAGCTTGAGGAAACATGAAATGGACATAAATGCCCCAGTGGTCATGAGAAACACTGGGAAATGGGAGTGCCTGGGCTGGATTGAGAGGACAAGGAATGTAAATATCCAATGTGCTCTACAAACTCTTGCCACGCATCTGGACACTACAATGAAGACCAGAAACAACTTATTTTTAAAATTTGGCTTGATTATTATTAAATAAGTGGCTGCAAAATTTTTTTAAAGTATTTTAATAACAAAAAGTTACAATAACCATCTCCAGTGCTTAATTAAAAGCTAACTTGCTAAAGGAAAGCTTGAACCAATTATCATTTGGTTGTTTTTTTTTCCTGAATACAACAAATTGGCTGAAGGACAACAGCAACTAAGGCCTAAGTGCTGTGGCCAAATCTTTTGTCCACGGATATCTGTTCTGCAAGACCTTTCTATTTTATGTTCAGGTGAAAAAGAAGCAGCACTCATTATTTTCTACTGATTTTCTTGGCAGCCTTGTCCCTTCTTCTTCATCTTAGCCTTAATCACACTTTGCAAAGGTAGTAAGAAAGGTATTATCAGCAGAATGGATGGTATCTAGGAGAAGATTTATTTTCAGATTAGCTGTAATGACTCACTTGATATGTATTAATTTCTCAAAGTGATTTTAGGCACCAGTTATGCCTGCAAGTACAAAATGTCTGGGTGCACACCAGAATTAAGGGCTCAGGTGCAATTCCTGGCTTCAGTGAAGCCCTGGATGTGCTCACAACTCCACTTGTTGCTGCAGCTGTTCTGCTAATTTTGCTTCTTCCCATGCATGCTCGTGTTAACAGAATCACATTGGAGAAGTAGTGGTAAATTGTGACAAACTCCTTTGTCATTTCTTTGAGTAACATTTCTTCTCTTGAGAAAGAGAGTATGTAAAGCCTGGTGGTTAATGAAAGCATGTGCTATTGTTTTGGTGGATGTTTTCTCTGTCCAATGCATAAAGTATTACTGGAACATGGAGCATTTAGTATTTTGCAGGGAATTTTTCTTAGTCAGGACTTTTGTAGGTCTGTACTGATCTGAATCATGATAGCAATTCACAATTATATATGCATTTGGTTTTAAAGCACTGTGATACAGAAAGATTCTCTGTTTTATTGATGATGATGTCCAGATTGGACAAGTGGGCTACTCAGACTCAGAAAATCTGGATGTGCAGTA
>VZTY01016127.1:0-34117 GCA_013400935.1 Turnix velox | reverse complement strand
CTGAGCAGCCTGATGTAGTGGGAGGTGTCCCTGCCTATGGCAGGGGGGTTGGAACTCGATGATCTTTAAGGTCCCTTCCAACCCAAACTATTCTATGATTCTATGATTTATTATTTAGGTGACAGCTTTGCAGAGATTCACTAAAATTAGCCTTTCGTGCATGCTTTTGATTCATATTTTTAAGTATAAGCTATTTAGAGAAAGCCAAATCATTCTGTGAGAAAGGATTTATGGATTTGTAGAGTGAGAAATAGAATTCAGGTTTCCTGCACCTCTACTACACTGTGGGTTTTTTTAACTTGTGAAAGAAGACAAAGTTTATACTAAGTGCAGGAGACCTTGATTCCAGAATTAAATATTCACAAAGATTTATCAAACCCCAGTTGTTTGAAATGTTTACTTTTCCCCTCTGCAATATTTTTTATAGTAAATACAATGACCTAAGAGGTGTAGTGACAGAACATGTCAATGAATCAGTGAGTCATCCCACTTGAATGGTGACAGATTTTTTTGCTGCTGATTCATACCCTGATTTTATATTCCCTTATTTATTTATTGAAGTCCTCACAGCACTTTGCTAAATTTTACTGATATTTGGAGGTTCCTGGGCTTGTTATTTTACTCATTCACACCATTAGGGAGAAGTGCTCTCTCTGTGCAACATTAATTAGAATATTTTCTTCTTTGAAACGTAAGAATTTCTCCAATTCTACAATTCCTACAAATTGAAAATGAGAAAAGGCTGGGATACAAGCCAGGAAATCCATGCAGTAGGCTGTCCACTTTGGTTTCCAAGTTCCTTCCCAACATAATAAGAGGAATCTAAACAAAGAGCTGTGAAGCACCAAGCATGAAGAATTCTGAGTCTTTCCAACATGTTGAGTTGTACATTTACATTTCTGCCTCTTCCCACATCTTATTTATTGCAGCTATCTCTATATACAGGGATTTTTTCTCATGTTTTCCTCCTCTGTGTAGAGCTGCTGCCCCTGCCTTCAACGCTGTATCAATCTGATTATGGAAAATATTTGTTTATAAACAGAAGGAGAAGTTTCTGACTTTTTCAGCAGTAGCACTGCGAAGTGGGCTGTTTCTCATGTGAAGTTCATTTTTTTTTTCACTGCATGCTGCCATCTGCTGCCTCAATCTTGTAAATGAAAAGCAAGGGACATCAGGCACTTAGATTGTGTCAGGTAGGGAGAATTCCATAACTGAACAGCCAGGATTTTTATCTTTGCAAAATAAATTTTAAAAAAATAAAAGGAAAATTATTTTTCCATCTTATACAAGTGTCTTCTAAGTAATTATAAGACATATTAGGCTTAAAGTTGACTTTTTTCTCTTGGATTGAAACGTTAAAAAAACCACTCAGTATAGAAAAATAATTTACTTTGCAAGAATGGAGGAAAAATTAATCTTTTGATGGATTTGAGATGCCTGTAAGTTTTTATAGATTAATCTCTTGGCCTGCAGTTTTCACTTTAGGAATTCCTCATTTCATATTCACACATGCAATAGTTTATTTGTGCATGAGGTGCTGTTATTCTTGCCACTCATCTGCCTTCAGGCAGCTACAAAATAACATCACAACTGCACGTGTGTCACCACAGGAGGCACATGGACCCAAGAGAAGCTCTACTGGGGTGATTTCTCTTGGTCTGTTGCTTATTGTTTCACATGGATTCAACTGGGAGGGAAAAATCCTGAATATTTCACAGCAGCCTCCCTGGAAAATTGTCTCTTTGAAGGCACTGAGCAACCTGATCTACTAGGAGATGTCACAGACTATGGCAGGGGGGTTGGAACTAGATGATCTTTAAGGTGCCATCCATTCTATGTCACAGAATCCAGGGGGGTTTTAATTTTTCTCTCTTACAATTCCCTGGAAGGAGGGAGTAGCAAGGTGGGGGTAGGTCTCTTGCCCCAAGCAACAAGAGGAAACAGCCCCAAGTCTTGCCAGGGGAGACTTAGAATGGAAATTAGGAAAAAAAATGTTCACCAAAATGGTTATCAAACACTGGAAGAGGCTGCCCAGGGAGGTGGTTGAAGCACCATCCTTAGAGGTATTTTAAGTGTCATGTTTTAGGGATCAGGTTGATGGTTGGAGGAGATGATCTAAAAAGTTCCATCCAATCAGGTAAATTCTGTGATTCTATGAAAATTATACAGTATAAATTTCAGGACATTTACATTTTAAAAAGTTAAAGGTTATCTAAAAATGCTGCTCATAAGCAAATCTTCCTCTCTTGTGAAATCAGCAGGAAAAAGTTCATTTTCTGTAGCCACTCAGAAATGGTAGGTTTGATAGAATTACAGGATATAAATTTAAAAAAAAAAAACCAAACCTTAAAGAAGCCTGCCATGAAGCTGGTTGAGTCTGATTTTGGGGGAGTTTTCTGAGCTTTCCTCTCCTTGACAATATGTTTGGAATGTCAGACACTATGTAAAATGTTCCCATTTGTTCTCCAGTTTTATTGCCTGATAAGTTTAGTGCAAGTCTCTTCTGTGCAATTCCATATGGGCTGAGTTGAATCCTTACCAAATTTCCCCTTTTTTTCCCCCTGAAGTTACTTAAATCTGCTTAGCTCTATATCAGTATGAAAATTCAACTCTTTTTCAGCACCTGCCAAGAAAAGCTGACATGACATTTGTATCATTGTGGGTTTTTTAAAAGAATGCTTTGCAAATTTTCTCTGTGAGTGTGTAATCCATATAGGGATGGGAGAGCTTGAATCCCATCATCTAGCTCAGAACTGTTGTTGCAAACATCAGCAAAGAGGGGCAATGTATAAAATCACTGTCAGTTAGATGCCTGGGAGTGTAAAATTGATGAAAAATATGTAAAATCATTCTTTATGGTGTAAAGAATTTATATTCCCTGAAGAAAAACAATTACTACTAAGCATTTTTTTTTTTAGAATAGATTTTTTTGTTGCTGCTTGAATTGCTAAAATTTAAAGGTTGCACAATTGAAAGGACTCACATTAGTTTTGGTCAGAGCCAACACTTGCAGAAGAGATCACTGCAAGAGGTGGGACCTCACAGTGACTGATCAATACCTAAAGGGGGCTACAGAAAGGCTGGGAGAGGACTTTTTAATAGGATTTGTGATGGAAGGACTGGGAATAATGGATGTAAATTGGAAGAAGGGAGATTTAGGATATATACACAAAGTAATTCCTTACTGTGAGGGTGGTGAGACACTGGGAGAGGTTGCCCAAAGAGGTTGCTGACGCATTTTTGAGGGGAAAAAGTTTATAAACCATAAAAACAGCAGATAGAAGCTTCTGCTCTTTATCATTACACTCAGTTGTGTGATGAAATCCTAATGCAAGGAGTTGTATTTGGCTGAAGAACCACAGTTTGCCAACTCTTTTTTGCAGTACATCCCTTGTAGCTGCCATTGAGATCTCCATGATTTTGAGCACATCTTCTAATCTACTGCAGCTCTCAAGGAGAGGAGAACAGTCTAGATTCATCCATTTCAACCCTAGACATTCTCTGCAGTTCAGGCAGCCAGGCATGGAAGCCCTTACATGGGCTCTTTGTCTCATGTAGAAGCTATTTCTCCTCTGCTGAGCTTTATAACATTCTAACTCAATCAAAGTTGTCCCAGTGACACAGACTGCCCCATATTTCATCTCTGATAAAGCCTTTTGGAGCAAGTAATAAATGCCAAGCATTGCTGGGAAACTCTGCTGAAAAGAAGGAATCTGAAGTCTCCTGTTAAAAGTGTCCTGAGATGTATTGCATCAGGAATTGCAGCTCTGCAACTCTCCATTTTTAGAATTCTGTCTCTCAGAAAGGAAATGGTTGGAAGAAATGGTGGAGGGGGGGAATTTCAACACATGCAAAAGGCCAGCATGAGGATTTTTAATGGTGTGAGTGCTTAAAATAGCATTGAAGGGCATCTTACCCCATGGAAATCAATAGAATATGTTCTGCATTAAAGCCTCTAGTGAACACCATGGAAACAGAAATATTCATAGATTTTTTTTTTACTGTTTCAGTCTTGTTCAGGAGTAACAAATTCCCTCAAAATCTCCAGAAGAAGAGTAAAAGTGTAACCAAAAAAGTCCTCTAACTGGACAATATGGAGTGTAAAGAGAGAGAGATGTTTGGAGACTAACTGTAGAAAACTAGGTTGCAGATTTTCTGGGAAATAAGGTTTAAGGGGTTTGAAAGCTGTGAAAAAAAAACAAAAAAAACTTGAACTTTCTGCCAGCTGACCAATAGGTGACAAAAATCTGCAAACATGATTCAGTCCCAAAGTGTTGCACAAGATTTTCAGCTGGGATAAACTGTTGTTAGATACTCAATTGTTGGTTAACTTGTAATTTGCCAAAGGGCAGCCGCACTTTTGGGTTTGGATTGCCCTGTGAAGAAATCCATTGTTTCTCTATCAGGCTTCTGCCAGGGATTATTGCATCTTGCTAGGAATTAGATGACAGGGAGGGAAGAAGTCAAACTGAGAAACACAGATTGAATGTCATCTTGTGACTGAGCACCACAAAGTCCTTCATTTCATTTCTGTCAATTCCTCCTTTTTTCCTTTTTTCCTTGCCTTTTTTCCCTTTCTCTTTCCTTTTTCTTTTCTTTTTCCTTAACTTTCTTCTTCTTTTATTTTTCCTTTTTCCTTTTCCGTTTTCCTTTTTTCCTTTTCCTTTTTAATTTTTTTCCCTTTTCCTTTCCTTTTTTCCTTGCTTTTTTCCTTTCTCTTGCCTTTTTCTTTCCTTTTTTCCTTAATTTTCTTCTTCTTTTATTTTTCCTTTTCCTTTTTTCCTTTTCCTTTTTAATTTTTTTCCCTTTTCCTTTTTAATTTTTTTCCTTTTCCTTTTTAATTTTTTCCTTCCCTTTTTACTTTTTTCTTTTCCTTTTTTTTTCCTTTTCCTATTTGCTTTTTCCCTTTTCCTTTTTTCATTTTCCTTTTTTCCTTTTTTCCTTTTCCTTTTTGCTTTTTTCCTTCTTACTTTTTTCCTTCTTCTTTCTCTTCCTCCTTCTCCTTTTTCTTCTCCTTCTTCTTTCTCTTCCTCCTTCTCCTTTTTCATCTCCTTCTTCTTTCTCTTCCTCCTTCTCCTTTTTCTTCTCCTTCTTCTCTTTCTCTTCCTCCTTCTCCTTTTTCTTTTTCCTTTCTTCTTCTTAATTTTCTTTTTGTTTTCCTTTTTTCTTAATTTTCTTTGACTTTTCTACAGTCTTGACTTTTATTCTGGGTTTGCATCTCACGTCACAGTTATCAGAGTTATTAATACCAAATGATGCCCACCCTACTCCAAAGCATACTCTCTCTTTCCCCTGGTCCCTGGCTGTCTTAGAATAAGAGAATCACAGAATGATTTGGGTTGGAAGGGACCTTAAATCCCTGTCATGAGCAGGGACATGTCCCATTAGACCATGTTGCTCAGTGACTCATTCCAGCCTGGCCTTAAATACCTCCAGAGAGAGGGGACACCAATCCACAACCAATTCCAGCAAGATCATTGGCACGTCCCTATAAATCATTTGGATTGCTACTTTTTCTGTCCTGCTGGATAACTTTTCCACCTCTGGCTTCAACCCAGAATACCAAGGTTGATAGCAAACATAGGTATGAGATGTTTTCCAGTCTATGGGATGAGGAGCAGTGCCTCTGGGGGACAAGTGCATCAATAATTATTTGTTTTCTGTGCTGTCAGTCCTGTTAGAAACAAATTCAAACTCCACCAATGCATATCTCCACTTGTAGCTGTGGTTGTGTGAAGTGTGATATTCAGCTAACTCATTCTGGGAGTGTTTGTGGTTGTGTGAAATGGGGTGTGTGTGCAGATGAAGTGGGAATGTGCAAAACCTCAAGCAAGAAAATCTGTATGAAAGAGGGAAAGGAACTGCGTCATATATAAATATGGCTTTTTGGTGAGAATTTCCTGTGTTTTATCTAAGAAGGAATTGCAGGCCTGAGTCCAAGACAAGTAAAGGGAGCACAGAACAAGGAGGCAAAGGCACAGAATTTGAGTTAGAAAAGCAGTGACAACAGTTTAATCTCTCTGCCAGCAGATGGAGAGCACAGGAAAGCAGAAGCACATGAAAAAAGGAAGGAAAAATCCTTGCATCAGCTTCTAGAAGGGAGGGGGGGTAAGATGAAAGAAGAAAAAAAGCAAAGAGGGAGGACAGACAAGGGATAGATTACAAAGCAGGAGGAAATTGGAAAAACTGGATTTCAAAGGGTAAAGAGGAAATGGCAAGGCTTGGATTATCACTTTGGTCAAATTAGCTTGTTAGTAGTGAATAAATGTGTAGATTATCCCCTTTCATGTCTTGTGCATGGCATTCTTGACTCCTGGAACATGGTCTGAAAATGTGGCATGAATATTTTGCATCACTGGAATGGAAGAAATCCATGTCTGCCTCTTCAAGCACTTTTCCAGACACGGACAAGCTGTGTGCAACATCATGGAAAACCATTTCTTCTTTATATATTGCCTCTTCAGAGAGGAATTGGGTTTTTCCTGCACTCTTTCTCTTGCCTTCTGTGTCTTCTGCTCTCTGTTAGGTCTCACTTCTTTCTTTCTCTTTTTTTCAAAAAATTTTTTGGTCTTCAAAGGCAGGGTGGGAGGGAGGGATCTGGTTATAGCCCTCTCTTTAATAGCTGAAAGAGCTTGGTTTGGGGTTTTTTTTAATGCACAAAATTCCTCTGAGTGAGACATGCCACACATTCTGATCTCCCCCCCTTCAGGCAGTTCCACACTATTAAATATGGGGTTGGAAATGACACACGTCTGCAAATAGAGAAATGAAACAGCCTCCCAAATTTCTGCTCTGCCCTGTACAATGAAGGTGTTGTAAATTGGGCAGGGAATGGCATGAGCCTCAACTTTGTTGGGCTTTCTATAAATAGAAGCTGTACATTCCTCTCCATTGCCACTTTTTTTTTTTTTAAATTTTCTTCTGCCATACTTAGAAGCTTTCTCTGTTCTAGCAGAGCCTTTAGTTTGTCTGGGTTTATTCCAAAGTCATCCTCAAGTTTTGGGCTCCTCCTCTCAGAAGGAAGGGTTGTCTGTATGTAAATGGCATTAGACTGGGAGAGTTTGTTCTTCTCTGGTAGTTTGTTCTTCCAGAACAAGTTGTTGGGTGGACAAAATCCTCACAAGAGGGGAGAGGGTGAAGAATTAGAGGCTATTGAGGCCACATAGTGAAAACAAAGTAGGATTTCACTTTAGAGAAGGAGAGGTGCAGATAACTGAATCTTTTGAATGTTCTTGTCCCTCTCACTGCAGGGGGTGGCCTTGGAAGGTTCCTTCCAACTCCATGGCTTTATGATCCATAGGAATTTCTCCCTTTGCACAGATCATCTACCCCAAATCCCAGAGCAGCCTTGGAAGATCAATTCCAACTCCATGGCTTTATGATCCATAGGAATTTCTCCCTTTGCACAGATCATCTCCCCCAGATTCCAGAGCAGCCCCAAGCAGCCCCCATAGCCCTGTCCCCAGACACATCCCATGATGGGAGAAGCTCCATGTGGCTGAACCCTGTCCTGTGGAGGTGGATTTTTGTGGGAGGGAGGTTAGAATTAGATGATCTTTAAGGTCCCTTCTAACCCAAACCATTCTATGATTCTATCCTGTAGAATGCTCCCACTCTCTTTGCAGAGCTGTAAGAATCAGCCCACAATATTTTCTCTAGCAGCAGTACAGCCTTATGAGTATTGGACAGACAAAAGCTTGGTTAGATAAATGTGAGATTAAACCAAATAGTTTCTTAAAAGTGGGTTGTTTTTTGAAGAACATTAGATGACAGGTCAAGCCACATCTGCTTGAAGAAACTTTAGGATAACTCTATTTAAAATTCAGCATTTGCTGCAATTTGTAGATTTGCCCAAGAAAAAGTGAAATGAAGCCTAGACCTTTTATCTGAACCAGAGCAACAAGTTCATTATCACAGTAAATATGTTGAATGAACAAAAAGCTGAGCAATTCAGTGTCTCATTGGAGAATCAGTGGGATGACAGGCAGGAGGCAGACAGCAAAATCTTGCCAGAGAGTAATACAAACAATTTCATATCCAGCTTCCAAAGTGTTAAATCTGACCCATTTTGTCTCATTGTGGAGATCTCTTACCCAGTCATATGCATTTTTTTTTTTGTAATCCTTGTTTTGTTGCTGTGCCAGTACAAAAGCTGTTCAAGAAAGATCCAGTTTTGCTGTTGCCATCACTGAGAGATGTTTCAACATGCTTAGGGATTGCAGGGAGTTCTTATGAGGGAAAAAAACCCTCTTTAATTAGTTTCTCACATTGTTTAGAACATCCTGAGGGTGATCTCTTGGAAACAGAGAAATTCTAAGAAGAGAGAAGCAGAGCACATAGACTCTATGTTTACAAAAATAAAAGGTAGAGAGTTCTGTTTTATTTTTAATAATCTAGAGATTCTAGGTACCTCAAAACCATCTTTCCCTTCAGGAGGAGGTGTAATTGCCAAAAATGGTTCTGAGCCAAAATTACTAGAAAGCTGAACAAACACAAAGAATTGACCCATCACTGAATGTTGTGAATTTAATCTCAGGTGACCTCCAGGACTGAGATGATTCCTGTGAAGGAAAATCCTGTTGCTGCATCTTCTTGCCTTCCCTCTGAAGCTGAAGTTTTATGCTTCTGAATCACTTTTGAAAAATCTCTTGGTAAAGTCTTGCCTCTATATCCATTAACCTGGCTGTAGAACACCAAAAACCTTATCCTCAGGGCTCTTCCAAAATTCCTTGCTAGAATGAGAAACTCTCCAGGAACTGCTCCAGCTGAGGAAGCAGGAAGACATGAGAATCACATTCTTCTTATGATTATTTTATTACTTGCTCCTGATTGCTCAGAAAAAAACTATTGGGGGAATGGATTTTAACATATTACAACTAGGAACTACCTTCTTGGCATGTAAGGATGAGGGCAGAAGCACCAGGACTATTTAGCTGTATCCTAATATGATCACATCTCAAAGATGCCACAGATCTTGTATTAAATATTAAATACTTGAATAGAGAGAGACTTTCTCATTTGAAGGGAGCTGCTGCCATTGAAGAAATAGACAAGCTTAATGTTTTCTTACTTCTGCACTCTTTTTTTTTTACTTATCTATGATTATCCATCATTAAAAATCTTTAACTTATTAAGAATTCCCTTACAGCACCTTAATGGCAGAGGAAAAAAACAATAGCCATGGAAAAGGAGACCAAGGAGTTCTCTTCCTTCTTCTTTTAAGTACAAGTACTTAAGGCTTAAGATCTATTCTGAAAGCAAAATTCTCAGAAGTCTAATTGACTTTATATTAGAAATCATCGTCTCTAGGGAGCTTGGGCATTTGGTAAGCAATGGCATTAGATTTAAAAGTACTTTTGAGTGTGGGAAGTTCCTCTTCTTTCTTTCTTTTTGGTGCTTTTCTGAAGTTACAGTTCCCTCCATCCCTCTGAAAACAAGACTCAGTACTAGGTTCACAGTGAAATATTCTCAGTTGTGGGCTGAAGTTTGTGCACAGATGGAATGCAGGTAGTTTTTCCAAACCAAGTTCCACTGTGGAAAATCTCTGATAAAGTTTCCCTGCATGATATTTACATAAATACTTCTTTTTTTCCTCTTTTTTTTAATGTGTGTCCTTTGCCACACCCACTGGAAAATGTTTAGCCATAGATGAGCTGATTTGCCAGAGGAATTCTGAGGACTGACAACATTTGAAGAGCGAGACCCTGAGTCACTGGGACAGACCTGATCCATCTTGCAACTTTATTCAGAATTTCAAAATCCTTTGCAAGATAAGGGCCAAAGGCAACAAAGCAGCAGGAGCCAAGTCAGAATGTGCCAAAGTTCATGGAAGGGTTGCTTCAGGCTGGAGTTTGTTGACCCCTTAATCATTTGGGGTCATCAGCAGTTGTGCTGCAGGGCCTGGCAAGAACGTGAGTCCTATCAGATCCTCCAGCACTGCTGGCCAGGCTACTGGGCAGGGGGAAATTTGGGATCCACAAATTCCAAGGCAGCATTTCATGGGTGTCTGCCTGTCAGCGTGCTCTTTTTGGGCTGCCATCCTGGTACAATGCGTGTGTTTTCTCACTCTGAACTTGCCTTAATCTCTTGCAAATGCTGTAGGAGGTGGAGTTGGTGTGAGCAGAGGCAGGAGATGGCTGGCAGGTTGCAGACCTTCTGCTCCCTCACTGCCCTCCTTTGGCATGAGCTGATAGCACTCTGAGCACGTACTTGCACAGCTCAGCTCCTAAATCATGTTTGGAGAAGTCACAGGGAGAATATAGTCAAGAAATGAGAGCTTTTCCTGCTAAGTCTCCTCTGACTGTGAGCATTCCCTTTCATGACTATGTTGCAGGGAGAATGCTGGGCTCAAACACTAGTGGGGTGCTCTCAAATAGTAGTGGGGAAGGTTGTTGTAGGGGAAAGAAATGGCAACTCAAACCCTAACCTTGCAAAAAATTCACCCTGCATAGACAAAACCATGTTTCATCCTTCTAATTTATGACATGGACAGAGTAGCAGCTACTAAGGAATAAGAACTAATTGAATAATTATGCTATTAGTGGTATAATTAAATCTTTTTCTGGGCTCTGCCATACATTTGGGCACCTCAAAGGCTTTGACAAGAACCTTCTCCACACACAGCAGCAAAGCCATCTCATTGTCTGCCCCTAACTTCTTCTATAGTGAATTCTCTTGCAGGGTTATCTTAAAAAAGTTCAAAATCAGTCAAGATCCCAGCGTTCCCAAGCTTTTTAAAGCTTTATTTCTATGGCTTGTACTCCCACAGCAGGCTGCATGAGGATTCTTGCTTTATACTGGTCACATTCCTTGTGGTGGATGGGTAATTCTTCTGCCCTGTTTGTACAGGATCTTGCACAACCAGGTTGTGGTCCAACTCTGTGGCTTTTCAGAGCTCCAGTAATACAAATAATGCTGTCACCACTTAAAAATAGGTTTGTGGGGCACAGGCATGTCTGATCTTGATGAGAATGAAGGCAAGAATACTAGCAGCCTACCAATAATTTCATCATTTCTTATAGACTTTCATTTCAGTAACAGTCTGACTTCAACAAGTTTTTTGATCTAAAGATGAAGGTAAAAGAGTTCTATGAAACAAACAAAAAACTCTATAGAAGAATAGTGACTAGCACCCACTAAATGTGTTAATATTTTCTAAAACTTTTTCTCATTGTCTTCTCTCTAAATAACAAAGAGATAAGGACACTATTGGACATGATAAGGGATGTTTATAAGTCTTTGGGGAAGTAATGGTTGAGAGAAATCAAAGATTGGCCACATTGGGTAAGTTGGAATTGAAAATTCATTCTGTCCTAATAGATAAAGACAAAAAATAAGCCAAGGCATCTGTTGGCATCCAGGGAAGGAGGTTTACTGGGAGAAAGAAGTAAACCAGTAGGGTCAAAATCTCTGTCAAAGAAGCAGAGAATGAAAGAATAGCAATAAAAAAACTCAGGATGGAATATGGCAGGTAAAATATGAAGACTGACAGTTTTAATGCAAGTAAAATATGAAGACTGACAATTTCAATGCAAATTTGGTGGATCTTGACTACACAAATGAAGGTGAAGACAGTTTTAGGCAGGAAATACAGTGAGTAATTTGTATTTTGAAGTCTAGAACTTGCATAGTAAAGGTATCATTCTACAAGGACATGCAATTCAGAACTGTGATGGGAAGAAAGAAATTAAGAATTAAGTAGGAAGTTTAAATACAAGTGGTACAAAATGGAATGTAGAAATTTTTATAAAATAGCCTGGGCATATTTGAATTTCATTTTTAAAGATTATTCACTCTTCTGGTTATCAAAGAGTGGCTTTTTAATATTAATCTGTGTGGAAAAAAGAAAAAAACAACACTTCTCTGTTCTTCTAAACCCAGATATCATTCTCATCTGCTAGCAGAGAATCTTTAAGATTTATTGGGGAAAAAACCTGTCATGTTTTTGCATTCCCTGTTGTGTTCTGACAGCACCTAAAAAGCACCACCAGGATCACCTTCCCAAATGAGAAATGGTCTCAGTTCTTCCCACCAGTGAATCCCTGTGTGGATCCACATGGAGTGTGCAACTTGTTCCATAAAACACAAGGGAAATTCTTTCCTAATTCCCACTGAGTTCTGTGTGGTCACCTCAGATTCCCACAGAAGCCGTGAGAGCTCCTAAATAGGAGAGATTTAGTTGTGTTTTCACTGGAGTTGTAGCAGCTCAGCTCCTCAGACCTGGCAATTTTGCTGTTACATGGGCTCTGTGTGAGTCTGTATGAAGTTTCCACTGTTGGAAGCATCAGTGCAGATCAGCTGTGAGGTTTATCCATGGGAATTGGTGCTGTCTGGGCATTTCAGTTGCCTCTGTCACATTTAAGGGGTCTGCTCTGACTGTTGGGCTCTCAGCAGAGCAAATATTTTCCCAAAATGTTCAAGAAGAGGCAGCACATGAGGAAAATTCAACCAGTTCTGTGACTCTTACAGCTCTTTTCCCAGTTAGCTGTTCATTAAAACTCTATTGGCAAAGAGCTGGGTTCTTCACTTGCAGGATGAATTCAGCCAACAGCAAGGTGGGGGTAGGACTTCTTAATAGGATAGAAAGCTCAGGGGGACCTCAGAGGAGCTTCTCAGTACCTGAAGGGGGCTACAGAAAGGCTGGGGTAGGACTTTTTAATAGGATATGTGATGGAAGGACTAGGAATAATGGATGCAAATTGGAAGAGGGGAGATTCAGGCTGGAGAAAAGAAAGAAATTCTTTGCTGTGAGGGTCATGAGACAGTGGAAGAGGTTGTCCAGAGAGGCTGTGGATGCCCCCTCAATCCCTGGAGGTGTTTAAGGCCAGGCTAGATGAGGCACTGAGCAACCTGGTGTGGTGGGAGGTGTCCCTGCCTATGGAAGGGGGTTGGAACCAGATGATCTATAAGGTCCCTTCCAACCCAAACCATTCTATGACTCCATGAAATGGGAGACTTTTCCTTCTAGTAATGCCTTATTTTAATATTTTTTTAATAAAACAAATTGCAAAGATTTTGGTAGGTAGGAAGCTGTTCATTGCAAAGTTTGTATAGCACAGATTAAATAATTCCATTTTATAAATTCTTCAGCTACTTTGAGGAAATTACTTTCAGGCATTATTAGTGGGTTGAACAGCAAAGACTTTGATTATGAGCTGCATCCTTTAGAAGAAGTTTTGAACAGAGGTTGAAGGTTCTTTTTCTGCATGGCACCTCTGATTTAACACTTCCACCCTTCCTTGATGTGCTCACATTCAAGGAGGAGAGAAATGTAGCTGTTTTCTGACTGCTCTTTATGGTTGGCAGCAGAACACAGGCTTTGCCTGAGCTCAACATGAGCATGAGGCAGCTCAGCAGTTCCACCTCCATCCCCCAAGAGATGCAACATGACATGGCTATGACATGACCCTTATTTGAAAGGGGAAAGCATCTAAAGAAGGTGAGATTGATCTGATCAAAGCAACATCAATTAACCCAGCATTTGAAGTCAGAAAAGAAGGGGGGAAAAGTTTTTTAGTGATGTAGGGGACAACTCAACGCTTGCCAAAGTCAAGGAAATCTTTCTATTGGTTTCTGTTGAGTTTAATTACCAAAATTCCTGTGGCAGAGCTTGTAAAAGTGTTCAAGGTTTTACACGGGATCATGCTCAAGATATTACCCCTGTAAAAGTTCATCTATTTGATAAATCAAATTAAATAAGTCCTCATGCATGTAATTGGGGTTAATTTTTGTCGCTTCAAGAAAAGTAGAATGCTTTTATGGCATATCATATCTTCAGTTCCTGGTAAGCTCTGAGGAATCAGCCCAGAGGATAACGAGTGGTTTGATAAGTCCATGTAGGAATGTGGGAAAGATAAGTGAGAGTGGATGGCTTTCAAGTCTTGCCAGCAAAGGAGTAACAAGTTTTATTTGCTGCAGAATGCAATTGAAGTCCAACCTTGCAGTAACATTCAACTCTCATGGCAAAATAAGGTAGTTAGTTAACTAATGATAGAACTTATTAAAAAAGGTCACACAATTTTAAGTCTTTAAAGTGCATGAGATTGATGGCTGTGTAACAAGATTTGATTTGTTCTTCTTGCTTGGCTTCGGAAAGGTGTGACACAGCTGCAGAGATCTCTCTCAATCCATTAATTCCAATGCAAATTCATATTTTTTTCCTAAATTAAAGGAAGATCAAGATTTGTCCTGATTCAGAATGTCTGAAACTTTCTTTCTTCATTTTTTTCAGCAAAATAAGAACTAAACCATAACTTGATGCCTGATTTCATCTCCTCTCAGGTCAGAATATGGTGATTACCCCTAGTTATTTAGGGATAGGATGGGTACAAAGGACCAGTTCTATTTTTCTATGTAGTACTCATTAAAAGAGGAGATATTATACAGGGTAAAGAGGAATATTGGTGTCATGGAGACTCTCTTTTCTCCTGCTTAACATGTATTTTCCATGCCAAACCAATATGCAAGCACAGAACTTCCAGGCAAAATTGGTAGAAATACTGATTTATTTTTTTTCTCCTTTCATCATAACATCCTCAATATCCCTTCTTTTCCAATCTTTGTTGTATGAGTTAATTTATGAAACCAAATACCTGAGTATCTCCTGAACATGTTAGTCTTCTGAAAATGATTTTTTTTTAACTGAATGATAGCTAATTGCCAGTATGGTAAAGAGATTAGGTTAGTTGTTCTCTTCTACTTTGTTTCATGCTGTATCTGTGATATTACTTTCAGGCTCAGAAAAGCTTAAAATACTCAGATGGAAATTTTGAGCAGTCTTATTAAAAAACAAAAAAAGCAAAAAAAAAACCAACCAAAAAATAAAAGGGCAAGAGCAGAAAAAAAAAAGAAAACCCAGGAGAAAAGAAAATAGAAAATGTAGGAGAAAAGAAAATAGAAAATGTAGGAGAAAAGAAAATAGAAAATGTAGGAGAAAAGAAAATAGAAAATGTAGGAGAAAAGATAACTCTATGATTGAAATTATTGAACTCCTGGAATATTTACAAGTGTTAAACATGATGTAAAAGAAATAGTTTGAGTGAAAATCTTCACTACTTTGTAATTAGTGATGGTATTAACAGAGTTTAACTGCTGTCAGAACATGGAGATGTTTCAGCATCAGCCAGAAACCTGTAGCTGCATCTTCTCCACAGCTTTAAACAAAAGAAAAGAGTCGTTGAAGAGAGAGTCTATGTGCAAGTGCACTTTATAATAATGAAGTAGTAAAATCATCTCCTGCTGAGTATTTTCCTTGGCCTCACCTTCCTACAAACTTATTTGTGGAATTTTCAGCAGAGAAGGAAAGAGAACTTGGAAAGTTGCTGCAGTGTATTTGTTCACATGCCAGGCTTCTCCCTCTCCTCACACAAACAAGTTTTGGTTTCCTCCAGACCTAGATAAATGGATGTTTCTAGTGCCAGGGCTGCCTGGGCAGGAATACTCAGGTTTCATCAGACATCAAGCAAAAGAATGAGATTTTTATTTTCTGTGATGCTCATTAAGCTGAAAGTTTTGGAGTTTTGAGTTTTGAAGCTGTGTCCACTTGTGAATGCAGTCACATTCTCACAAACTTTGGATGAGTTTCCTCAGACCACTTGGAAAACCATGACAATTTCTTAGTGCTACAATTCTTGTGGCAACACCTTCTCTTTCTGCTGCCATTGTTTGTTTTCTTGATGTCCATGGAAAGGACTTCAAGACAATCCTTAAAGGGCAAGCTTTAAGCCAGCATCTTTCTCCTGCTTGGATTTCAAGTTTGAATTTGTGCCTTTCTTTGATGTCTTCACAAGAAATTGTATTATTTGTAATTCTGTAGCTAAGCTCAGGAGCTATTTCAGCTTCCACTTGTCCCCTGTGTGTCAGCATCCCAGTCTTTCATTATTCTTAGGACTCCATGATCTTCTCCTGGACTGAGGTGAACTAACAGTGTTAGAGATGATGGCATCTTTGCCTCTTGTGAAGATCCGTGAAAGTCTTTCTCCAGCCATCAGTGACACCCCAGAGCTGTCATGTCCCTGCAATTACATCAAGCAGCTCTCTCAGCATGCTTGGGTAGACTTCATTTAGCCTCATAGGCTGGAATCTATCCAACTTCTCTAATTATTCCCTAGCCTGTTGGGTCCTTGCTTCTGTCCCTTCTGTTTCTGAATCGTGCTAAGTCCAGATTTCAGGGAATGGGGTTTTACTGTGAAAAGTGAATTGAAATGGTCATGATTTTGACCTGGTTGTAAGTACAAAATGATGGACAAATAAGCAGGAAAAAAGCAGACTGAAAAAAAATTATTCAATTTATCTGTAGATTGGTTTCTTTCCTTCTCTCACTCTTTTTGGTAATATCTGAAGGGTTTTTTCTGGCAGCTGCCAGGTGCTTACCCTCTGTGGATGTCACCAAGTTAATTCTTAAATCAAAACACAGCAGGACTAGGAGTAATGGATGCTAATTGGAAGAGGGGAGATTAAGGATGGAGAGAAGAAAGAAAATCTTTGGTGTGAGGGTGGTGAGACCCTGGAAGAGGTTGCCCAGAGAGGCTGTGGATGCCCCCTCAATCCCTGCAGGTGTTTAAGGCCAGGCTGGATGAGGCACTGAGCAACCTGGTGTGGTGGGAACTAGATGATCTTGAACCATTCTCTATGCATCTGCCTTGAGATTCATAGTAGATTTTTGCAATTATCTTCATACTCAGACTGTTCTTTCCTCCCAGCAAGCAGCATGGAAACATCCAGTCTGGAAGGTCCACAGTACATGGGTGGTCAAGAGCATTTTTCTGTTCTTTCCAATGAGAAGCAGGCAGTGGTAGGAGGAGTGTTGCTGTGATCTTCTTTTGTTTGTTGGTTGGGTGGTGGTTTATTCTGACTGAGCCATATTCCTGCTGATTTGCTGCCAAAGAAACAAGAAATAAATCCTTTTTTTTTTTTGAAAAGCCATCTGTGGGAATACTGTAATTTCAAATCTACGTGTAAAACTGGAGACCAATGTGACTGGGCTTGAAATGTTTTGTTTGTCCTACTCGTAGTATTGTCTTTATAAAATCATTCTGTTATGAAATATAGATGTTTTGTCAGAAATCTACCCCACCAGGCTGCAAACTATGTGTTTTCACAAAAACACCTACTCTTTTTATGTGGAGGAGAGAGATTTGTGGCTTTCTAGAGTACTTTGCACCATCATTAATGGTCAGGAGTATTTTAAAATGTGAGAGAAATACTGATTTTAGAAAGGATGAGTGTGAACATGAGCTTCAGTCAGAAGTTCTGTTGCAGAAAATGTTTCATACTTGTAATAGTCCCTCAATAACAAAAATATGGAGCAACTCAAAGTGTCCTCAGGGAGCTGGTGTTGGTCTGAGAGCCAAGAGTGTGCTTGGACTCTTGCATGCTGTTCCCCTCTGGAAATTTCTGAAAGCTTAGAAACTGTCAACTATTTATTTTTTTGTAAGATGCCACACAAAGTCTGGGAAAGCTGGAAACATTCAGAGAGATGTGGTGCTATTCCTTTGCAAGGAGATAGAGAAAATGTCCAGCACATCACAGAACTGGGCTCTCTGAACTACTCTGAGGGGCTGTGGTGCATCTGTCTGTGGGCTGGGGGGAGATTTCCATGGGAATGGCGTGGGAAGGCAGATGTCAATGAGATGCTGCTTTGCTTTAGTGCCCAGAGAGGCCAAAAATAAAATTGAGATCCAAATAAATAAATAATGTGATCCCAAAAAGGCTGCCTTCTGGTAAATGTAAAAGGTTTGACATAAATCCTGGCTTTTAATAGTCAATTTTATCATCTCCTCTGCACATACAGAACTGGGTCTTTAAGAAGGGAATGGACACAGCTCAGACAAGGGGTCTGGGAGTCAACCAGCATCCACTTCACCCTTTGCTTGCTGAAGTAACTACCAAAGTTCCTACTGACTGTCTCTGCAGCCCTGCTTCTGGGCTCTGGTGAGAGACAAACTGGAGCATTGTGTCCAGTTCTGGAGCTCTCAACATAAAAAGGACATTGAGCTGTTGGAGCAGGTCCAGAGGAGATTCAAGTGAGAAATTCATGCAGAGTAAGTGTGAGCAACTGTCAGTAGTTGCTATCCTCCCAGCAGGTGTCAATAAGTAGTTGCAGTCCTCCACACTTGATCTTCTTTTGCAGAATATCAAGCTGAATGTGGTGAAGTCTTCCTTAACCAGCAGTCCTTTATATAAATAATACTCAAATGTTGTTTGGTTGCTGCTAATCTCTGTGATGTTTGTATCCAGGAGACTCACATTAATAGAATTCAAAAATGTAGATAGCAATCATCCATTGGATTTGGACTGACTCAGCAGATAGATGACTCTAATCAGATTGCTCATTTATATTTCTGGTGATTTAGATTGCTAACCTTTTCTCAGTCAGCTCATGGACAAGCAGCTTCTGCATTAGAATAAAACTCAGATGTTGGATTCAGGAATGAAGAGGTTTTCCTCATTTTCTACCTGTACCCTTTAAAATTAGTAAGAGTGACTTGATTTTCTTGGGGTGAAGAGTAAAATATGCCTTTGCTTTAAGGTGGAGAGGGAAATATTGAAAAAATATTTAGTAGGTTTTAATTTTCCCCTTTAATCTGTATGTGCTCAAAGGTATTTAGCAACTTAAAGTTGGCATGTAACAGATTTTATTTTCTATCATCACACAATTGAAAGAATTTCTTATTTACGTGATGCACACACTTGGTACAAGGTTGTAAATTTTATATATAAAGGAGATGGGAAAAGACTGAAATCACCTGGGATTCCTCCCAGCCAAGTAGAAGCATTCTCCAAATTTAAGGGCTCCAAGGCAAAATCCCATTTGTAGACATTCTATGATGTTGAAACAAATGGGAAACATGAGACTCTAATTATCTCTTGGAGCTGAGTGCCCTCTGGTTCCCAAGCAGTTCTGCTTTTGCCAGGGTTTCAGGCTTTATTGATGTGTTTGTTATTGTAAAAGGTTTTATAAGATATACATCAGCTAAACAAATGACTTCTGAGCTTGGGAAAAAAAAGCTCTCTGTGTGTAAATGAAGCCTAATAGAACCTCTGGTGATGGATGGGAAGCATGAGCCCTGGTGGGGCTGCTGCAGGGCTAGAGGTAGTGTCACATCTCAGCTGTGGGCTTAACATTGAAGCTGTGTTTTCTTTAGATACATATGTTGGGTGGGACTAGAGGAAGCACCAAAAGCCATATAAATGTTCCTCAACATTAAACTGAGATTTAACTGACCCCACTTTCAAGTGCTGCACGTCCACTGAAAGAGCAAGTTCAAGTGGAAACACAGCTCCTTATCTGCTGAACTCCTGGGAAGTATCAAAACCAAGTTTGTTTTGCACACTTGTCTTTAGTCCAAGTTGAGTCCTGATATGCAAATAAGTTGCTCATTTGAAAGTAAAAAAATCACAGGATGTGTTTGACAGGATGTGCAATGGTGGATCTCAGGGCTCTTGGTACCTTGAAGCTGCTGCTCTGAAGATTTGAGCAGCCCTAAAGAGAAAGGAATTAATTCTATATATTAATTCTATGATTATTTCTATAATTACACCTATTCTTGTGGTAGGTATCCCTGCCCACAGCAAGGGGGTTGGAATTAGATGATCTTTAAGGTCCCTTCCAGCCCAAACTATTCTAAGATTTTTTATTATGGCCAAATTCTACTTCATGTTCTGGACAAGCTGCTGACAGGCTGGTGTCTTATCTGTCACATAAACCAGCTGTACATAGTCCTGATGGATTTCAGAGCACTGGGAACTCACCATGCTCTATGAACAGTGTACAAGAACACCAAAGAGAGGACAAGATGCTGTCCTGCATCTTTGGTTTTGCATTTCCCACCTCTGCAGTTGAATGAGGAAGACCTTGTGATGCTCCCAGAGCACCCCAAGGGCAGGCTCTTGGCAAGTGGTTGATGGAAGGAGAGCTGCCAACCAACCCAGAACCACCTAGAAGGGGTCTCTGTGCATGACCTCAGTGGTATAAAGATGTTGGAGTGGAGCAAAGAGAAATATCTAGTCATAAAAAAGAGTATTTGGGGACGGGAAGAGAAGACACAGAGCAGTCACAGTTTTGTGCTTCCTCTAAATTCATAGTGTTCCCCCCCAATTTAGGCAGAGATTTCTGAATGTGGCATTAATTCCTTTGCAAAATGGAGTTAATTGAGTTTATTGTTGGGTGGATTTTAATTGCCTCCTGCTCTACTTCTAGTAATTGCTATCTTTAGTATAATGAAGGACCACAAAGAATACAGTCCTTGCTAAATTCCTTTTTTTAAAGCTGCTCTGTCCTGAAAGTTCCTTATACAGTGGTGGGGAAAAATAAAACAAAACTGTGGTTCATTTAAAACTCAGTCTAAAAATTCACAAGTTTAATAAATTTTTTTTTAAATAATTCTGAATTATTAATTAAAACTCCATTTCAAAATTCACAAGTTCAATAAATATTTTTCTTGTAAATAATTCTGAATTATTAACCAATTATTCTTGGCTTTTCTTCCACATGATTGTATTATTTTAGTTCAAGGCAAATATCAAAAGATTATTCTGCTTAGTTAGTATTTCCAAAAGGGTTTTCTACATGCTTATGTTCTTAATCTGATTTGTTAAAACAAAGGGCTTTGGTTTGAAAAAATATTTAATAATGTGTTGTAAAGGGAATACTACTGGGGAAATTTCTGGTTATTGACTGCAATGGCTCCCTGATTTAAAACCATTTGAATTATATGAGTTAATAAGCCTGTTAATATTAACTGCTACTTATCCAAATTAAGGAAACGTACTTCTAAATGAAATAAAATATCTATTTAAGAATCCCAGATGATACAGAAGAGACACTGATGAGAAATTAATGATGCTTAAAGTTTGTTTTCTGTCTGAGCACCATTGACCTCAGCTTTCAGGTACAGAATTGCTCTTGTTTAGTGGAATAGAGAGATCCCTGTCAGTGATTTTTTAGGTCCTTCCTCACTAATTCTCTGTTGTGTTGATATTCTCTCCTTCCTTTCTTCTCAGAAGCTCAGTACATCGCTCTTCTTGAGAGGATTTTAGATTTTTGTGTGTTTTGATTGAGTAGAAAGGAGATGACAGAGATATACTTCAGCATACCTAAGTGTTTCTTATCTTAAAATCAATGTTCCTATTAAAAAACTGGACATTTTTGTATCTGAAAGCTTTGGAGGTTTCTCTCTTTCTGCTTCTGATAAAAATCTTTCAAGTTTTTGGAATGAGAATGAGAATTTGCTCTTGAAGCAAATAATTTCATTGAAAAACATGATTCCTACCAGTGCTGTGTTTCATGAAATTATCATCTTTAGTCAAACAGAACTTTGTACAAAAAATTTCCTTTTAAATTTTGATTTGTCAGAATTTACCACTATTTTCTTAATTTTTTTTTTGCTAGAAGACTTTCTTCCCACCTAATTTCTAATGAAATTCAAAGGAGTTTTGTTATTTAACCCATTGTTAATTAGCTTCGAAGGAAATGCCCCATTTCCACATGCACTTTGCATTCATTTGTGTGGATATAATGTTTTTCCAGGGAATTATTGCAACACAATAATGATGCAGACAAAAAACTTACAGTACACCATTTCCAGTAGGATTTTTATACCTTAAAAATCACATTCTCTAATATAATAGAAAATCTTGAGTATATTTCAGTGATGGTGTGATCTCTGAGCCCTGCCAAGTTACCAGTCTGGAGAATTCCTTTTGGGTTTTTGGTGGTACTGCTAAGAGGACATGCTAGCAAAAATACAGACCCCAAATGTTTATGTTTAATATCTCAGAATATGTTTAAATCTCTGAAGAATATGTTTAAATCTCTGATGGAGGGTGTAAACATGGTTTGTGTCTGCTTTTTTTTTTGATTTTTTTAAGAACAGGTGAGCCAGTGATGTAGAAATTGCTAGTCCAGTTGCTGAGCTGTGTGAGGAGAGGGGGAAATAACGTGAAGCTACAGTGAACCCATCTGGCCAGGCAGGAAAATCTGCTTTAATTGCTCCATTGCCACAAATGTTAAATCATTTCCTGGGAATGCAATTGATTTGGAGCATATGGAACTCGTTGGAAGGAGCTTCTCCAGTGAATTCAAAACTGTGCTGGAGATGAGAGCATTTCTCATCAGCAACCCTCATGTTTTCCCACTGGGGAACATGTAAGCAGCGTGTGGAGCTGCATGAACAGAAAGCTGAAGCAACTGTAGAACCATCTGAGATGGTGTTGAACAAGATTTGCCTGGGGTTTACTTTATTTTTACATTTTCATAAAAGGCTCTCCTTGTTTCGGGTTGTTTCCTTGGGTTTTCAGCAGAGACAGAGCACTCTGACAGTATTTCTTCTTCATTTTTACATCTTCATTCAGCAGGATTGCACTCTGCTTAAAAAAGAGGCAATTTTGGAAGTATTCCAAGATGTATTTGTAGATAAAAAGGGTAGTTTGGGGAGGGGCTTTTTTTGTTATTTCATTCGGTTTGTTAATTCAGATATTTTACATTTACTACCTATTTAAATAATATAGGATATTTATAATTTTCCTGTAAATAAGCACAAATTTGACTAAAATTAATGTACATCTGAGTCATCCTTTAGTTGTAATGAATAAATAAGACCTCTTTCTTTGTTTATTTTCTTTATTCAGGATTCAGAATTCATCAGGATGCCACAAAACCACCTTCTGTGTAAAATTTGCATGATGCTTACAATGAGAAAAATATTGGCATTCCTGTAAAAAATTGTTCTTCCTGTTCTGGTCTAAAGATTTTCCTTCATTATTTTGCTGCTGCTAGGTGGAATTTTTGTAGAGAAAATTTGCTTTGCTTGGAATTACATGGACTCAAGGAAATATTTTGTTCTTGGGAAATAGGCTTTTTTCTTGTAGGGTTAATCAATAAGACCAAATCAGAGAAAATTGTCATTTTAAAAGCATGGGAGGAAATTGAACTGTGTTTTCTTGGGGGAAAAAAAAGTGGGCTAAGTCTTATACCAGTTATAGAAAAGAGGCAATAAGAAGAAATCTCTGAATTTAAGTAACACACTATAAAGAACATGAAATAGTGAAAGATGATGGTGAAGGAAGTGGCCACTGAATGAATTCCTTCTAATTATTCTAGGAAAACATGCACTTTTAATTATATTTCTTTATCTGAATGCTTTAGTAACATGGTTTTTTTTCCTTTTTTTCCATGCATCTGCTTTGATTTTAGAATATTTACTTTCAATGGATTGTGTCATCCACCTTGGCCTCTCCAGCAGCCCCCTTAATGATTTGCTACAACGCTGTAGGAACAGAAAAAGTGCTTTTATCTCCAAACTTCACTCTAAATTTTGTGGAACTTACAATAGTTCTTCACCCTAGCTACTGCTTTTGTGATTTACACATCTGCCTGGAGGCATTATTATTCCTTGTATTTCCAGCTATGACTTTTTATCAGGACTCACTCAACTAATCTAACAAACTTTAGGGCTAGAATCTAACAGATTTTCTAAAAAGCTGTCTTTGGTTGTATATCCACAAGTTTTAGTGATCATGAATGAGAAATACTGGTTATTTCCAGGAAATAATTTGAAGTGACAAATAATTACCGCTGGTTTTAAATCTGATATGGTAAAAAACTCAAAATAATCTGGATTTTGATATGAATGGTGTGATTCGGAAGTGTTCATTCAGGACAAAAGAGCTACCAGTGACTCACACTGTGGTTGTAAATAATATGATTAAAGTCTTCCAGAAATCCACCAGAGCAGTGATGTTCTATATTTGCATTCTCATTGAGTCCTGTATCTGCTTCCCTCCAGTGCTCTGAATGACAGCTCTTCACTCTTCACCTCACATTTTAGACTTTACAGGGGTTGTCCTCACCAAGATGTCCCTAAAAAACTCTATAGGAAGTAAGAAATTGGTATAAGACAACATAAAATTGAGTCATAACCATGTGGAGTTAACCTTTCTCACCTTTATCATGCCTGTATATTCTCTGGTTAATTCTTTGATTATACGTGTGCCATATAATCTCATTTTACTATTCAATCACTCTTAAACCTACTTATTTTAGGAAAAATACACTAAAGTTCCTTAGCATTAGCTTGAAAGAAAAGCATAATATGGAAAAACTTTTGCATCCATTTCCAAAAAAATTAATTTTCCAAGTAAAAAAATAAATTAAAGCACATACAAAAAGACTTTTATTACTTGTATAAAAAAAAAATAGGAAAGTAAGAAATTGTTAGCTTGTAGGACAATGTACATTTGAGCCTGAATTAAAACATATGGAGTCAATGGCAGAGCTTTTCATGAGTTCTGCAGAAGAAATATTTGACATTTCAGCCTCCTGGTTCAGTCACACTGTTTTTGTCCTCACTCCTTCAGAATTATTTAGTAATTTCCCCACTGGAATTTCATGGGCATGTATTCTAGGATGCTTATTCCAAAATGTAATCACTGGAATATCTTCTTAACTCCATCTCCTCCCCTTCTCCCACAGTCTGTTTTGATTTTTAACAGATAATAGATGCTAAGCTACTGAAATAAGAACTGTTTGTTTCTTCTTAGAGTGTTTGACCCTGTTCTTCTCTGCATTCTAGATCTTCATATAATCTACTTAAAGATTTTATGGTGTTTCCCTAATGTTCTTTTTTTTTTTGTTTAAATAGTGGTATCTTTTTTTTTCTTTCAGGCTATGCCAGTTATTTCAGAGAAGGAGAAGGCTGGTGAGTAAATATTTACTTGTTTTCTCATTTCCTTCTGTTTGTTTTGTGGGAAACATTGTTGCTTAACTAGGTGGCAAAAGATGAGCCTCTGCTGTGGGGTGTAGGGTTACAGACCTGACAAATGCCTGGGTTGAGGTGATCCCTTGTTTCCTCAACAGGTTATTTGCTCTTTCTGAAAAAAAAAAATAAAAAATCCAGCTTTCTGGGAGATGCTACAAAGTTCCCAGTTGGATCTCAGCTCTTCCTTATGTGCCAATCTTCTTCTAGGCACCAATTTGTAACCTGATGTTTAAAAAAATCCATTTTTATTTATTTGGTGTCTTGGTTAACAAATAGAGGATGTTCATGGGGGTTGTCTGAATTCAGTGGAATTTGGTGACTTTGTGTCTTTACTCTTTTTGTCAGGAGGGTTTTGAGCTGGAGAGAATTTGATTTTGGCTAAATTCTTTCAGAATATTGAAGGATTCCTTTTTTTTTTTACATTTGTTCTCTAAATACTGCATGTTCTTTGGTGTTGCTGTCTGAAATCTGCTAGTGATGGTCTCCTAGATGCTGGCAAATTGGTGTATTTTTGTGATAAATATTGTGGAACACTCAACTTTATAGAGCTCTAGAATCTGGTGCTTTCTTTATAATTTATTTTAATTGGTGTTTGCTACTGGATTTCAAGTGTGTCTTGAAAAATGCATCAAAATATGTGGCATTCTGATTGAGGTCTGATTTTTATTGGTGATGTTTTCTTGCTTTGTCATGGTTTGAATGATTTCTTTGCTTATTAAGGGAGAGGAACAGGGGTTAAAAACAATTTTTCAGAGAAAAGCCCCATATGTTTTGATTCTTTCAAGTGCTTTTTCTTTAGATCCTTCAGTGGAGCAAGCTGCTTAAGCAGCATAGAATTTTACATATTGCTGATCAATTTTATAGCAATTATTAATCCTTGAAATTAAACATTTTCTCTGTTTCATTTATTTTTCAACATGCAGTTAACTCTGACTACATCAAATGNTAATCCTTGAAATTAAACATTTTCTCTTTCATTTATTTGCAGTTAATTCTGACTACATCAAACACAAATTTTCACATGGAGTACTTAAAAAAAATCATCAAAAAATCCTATTTTAACATTTAGACCAAGCCCAAACACCATCTGAAAACATTGTTGCTTTGGTCAATTAATAACCTGAGTTGCACAATCATATTTAGAGTGGAAAGTAGAGTAAAATCTGTCATTGCTGAGTCCTTGGGGCAAAAATCTATTAAAAAAATCAGTGTATTGAGCAGAATGTCATTTCTGGCTAACTGTGTAAACTATTGCTTCAGGTTGTGTGGATCAGGGGACTGGAAATGGTGTGTTGTGGCATCAGCTATCTCTGAAAAATGCATTTTTTTAGAGTTCTCAGTGCTTTTGGTGTTTCTAGCAGTGGTGGAAAAAAAGAAAACTTCTGAAAGAATTTTAAGGTAAAAGTTTAGCTCAAGCAATGTGCACAGGGAGAGAAAAGGATGTCTTTAGTCAAGACATGACTGAGGACTGAGTCTGATGGCACCTAAAGGCAAGCAAAAAACTTTTCTAGAAGCATTCATCTTTTTAGTAATTTAAGTATTTCGTAGCCTCTACATACCTTGCTGACAAGAGCAGGATCTCTCTGTGCCAGTGTTGAAGGTGTCTGTGCCAGTGCTCATGGTGTTTTCTTTGATTATACTCTAAAAATAATCAGCATCTGAACCTTCCTGTCATTCACCTGGCTGTGTGTCAGCTTTTGGTTTGGTGATGTGAATCATAAAAGACTTGATGAATGGAATTGATTAACTCTCCCCTAACTGTAGAGTCAGGATCTCTCCTGCTGTAGATACCAACATTCAGCCCACTGTGAGGTTCCTAATTCAGGGCAAACTTCAGTTCCTGGAGCAAACAAGGTCAACATCATGTCTCCAAAACAAAGATGAAATGGTTAGAAGTCAATATTAGAAGTGTTGCCCAAGTCTCTTTGTGGACCTACTTCATGATTTCTCAATTTATCTGCAAATATTTGTAGGCAAGAGTGAAGTCTGTCACATCAAAACGCTGCTGCAGGAGAGGCAGAGGGAATATCCACATCTGCTCAGGGGCTACCACAGCTTGTTTCTCTTGAGGTGATGAAACTATGTGCCATCCCATAAACAGAGCAGAAGGTTTAGTCTAGCCCTAAATAAATATTAGCACCATTGGCCCAGAATATTCAGTATTATAATAAATAATTTTTTTCCTGTGTGTCAAGTTTGAATTTCTGCTCTAAAAACAAAATAAGGCTTAAGTCATACCACATCTTAATAAAATAAAAAACTTAGATCAATTGAAAAGCCTAAGTCATGTCATACAAAAAGCAAGTGGTATTATTCATCTGCAGCAGGATATTTTTCCCTAGCAGAACAGCCAGTAAAGATGCTTTTAAGGTCCTTCATATTTTGACAAAAAAAATATTCCCTCTTGCTTTGAAGATGGAGAAAGTCCATAAACTCTTTGGGTAACTAAGAGGTTAGAGAAAGAAATTTGGACAACCTGATTGTTTTTCTTTGGGGTTGTGTCACCAAGAGATTAGAGACATCTACTTTAGCCCAAGTAAAAGTGCCAGGAGAACAGCTTTGATAACCCATTTCTGATCTATATTTTTATGATGAGAATAAAGAATTAAGCAGAGTCAAAGCCAGGAGCTTCATTGCATCCCTGGCCAGTGTAAGTGTATGAAAGATCTCCAGTGTCAGTGTCAGACCAAAATATAGGTCTAGCAGCAGGGAAGAATCCTCTTTTTTTTTTTCCCTTTACATTTCTGTTAAAGATAGTATTTAATACTATTTAATACAGAACAGATTCAACATCCTTTGGCACTGATTGCTTTTGCACAAGGAAGGAAAATATCCAGACAATTAAATGGACTTCAGAGATAGGATAATTCCCCCTCACAGACTCTACTTGTCAGTGTCAGGCAGCAGAGGACACTTGGAGCTTGGCCCCACGGTGGGATGAGCTGCAGAAGGGGAGGTGATGGAGTGACGACAGGGCAGGTCAAGACCATCTGTGAGATCTCACAGCAGGAGGAGCCTGTAAAATCCAGTAGCAACAGGTTCACTGTCACCCCAGCAGGCACATAAAAGACCAAGTGCTCAGCTTGGATGGTGCATGGAGAGTTCTTTTCAGTTCATTTCATTTATCCCCAGTTCTAATCAAAAAGGAAAAAAAAAATCTCCACTAGATTTTTCCTGACTGACATTTCTAGATCCAGAGAAATCAGTTCTCACTGAGCTGTAATCCCTGGGTGCTCTGTTTTCACTGTGACTTTCAAGGTTCATCCATACACAAGTTATTTTGAAGCTAAAGGAAACCCTAAAAAAATTACTCTGAGCTGCCGGAGGGTATCAGTTTCCTCATAAATTAGGGAGAAATGGAGGTTTATTGGCCCAGACAGAAGTTTTCTGTCTGCTTTACAATATCTCTGCCCATTATTCCAGAACAAACTGGGGAAACTGAATTATTCATCATCCCTTTTTTGCTATTATATGTGATTTTGGTAGGACAATATTAGTGGTTTTGTGAGATTTTTTCTAACCCAGTTCCTATCTGGGAACTCTTTCATTTCCTATAGATGTTGCAAGAGTCACAAACTTTGTTTTAGCTCAGTGTTTGCTCTCTAAATAAAAAAGTCAGGTGAGCACTTGCACTTCAATAGGTTCATACTGAAAAAAAAAAAACTCAGCTACAGAAGCTCTGGCAGGAACTGTGTGGATGTCTGCCAAGCACTAAGAGATGCTAAGAGATAAATTTTTATTCCATTCATATCATTACTAGGAAAAAAATGTTGTGATGCCAGCAGACACCCAAAGCTGACATTTCACATTGTGATGTTTAGTTGTTATTTGGCTTACTTTTTCCCTAAATACAGTAAAACAGCTGATGTTATCATTTAGGCCATTTGAGATTTAGTTTTTAGTGCCTCATTAACATTACTATAGTAGTTGTTCTTCTGATTAAATTAATTTTTTAAGTCTCACCATATCCACTGTCTGCATGTGGATTTAAACACATAAACTTTCAAAATCTCTTTGGTCTGAAGGTGCCACTGGCATTTATCTCAGGTTTTGGGAGAAACAGTAGGTCCTGCCACTGCAGCTTTCCTCTGTAAGCCCACTTCAAACCATGTTAAAGGCTCTGAAAATAGGATGGACCTTAAAACTCTTTTTAAAAGTGAAGGGTAAGGCCAGGCAGTGTCTGTGTGCTCTGGGGAGGGAGCCAGTGGTCTCTACAGTGGGCTTTATCCCATTGAAGGAGAAGAAGGTCTTTTGCCCTAATGGGAAAACAGGTATTTTTCAGAAGGTTAAAAGAAATTCCTTTAAATAGTTGCATAATAATAAAGTACATCTGAAGTGTCTGGGAACCCCTTGTGCACTGACCTCTTAAATATTTATCCAACTTCTTTTCTTATTCCACCCATATTAGGAAGGGCAGTCAGTGTGGGACCTGCTTTTGTACTTCTTGGTAGAGGTTTTTAAATCAAAATATGCTTCTGTTACCTCCAAAAGCATTTATTTTTTTTTTCTTTAATCTCATCTATTCTGATCTTTAAAATACTTAGAGACAAATTCTTAGCAGAATTATTTAGGATAAGTGATTTTTTACATTGCATTGGTCCATTTCACACTCTTTAATGCTTTTGTAGCTGTGATATTTTTTTAGATTCTTTGATGATTGTGTTAATGGTGGGGAAAAAACCTTTAAATATTTAGGCAACAATTATTTTGATGTTGGTATTTGCTTTAGAGAAAGCGAGTGGTGGATCAGCACTTTATACCTCAGTGGTCAGCTATTGAATTGGATTATTTTTTTGCTGTTTCTTCTTAAATTCTCTCATAGAATTGACTCATTCACATCAAGGTATTTCCCTGTTGGCCATAAAAATGGACATAGTGCCAGCTGAGTGTCACCAGCCATCACATTAAGCCCTTCAGTTGTCCTTTTTCTATCCAATCCAAGGTGGTTTCAAGGCAATATATACTGTACAGAAACTATATGATTATAAAAAAAAAAAACAACACCAAAACAGCAGCTTTAGCATTGTAGTCTTTTAAACACATTTTGAGATCAGTAATAGAAGTTTCATCATGAATTGGTAAGTTTTAAGAATGTCTCTCATAGCAGGCTTCATCACCCAGTGGTGAAATAGAGTTAAGCTGTAGATAGCATGGGGTAGCTCTCATTGAAGGGTCTTTTGAACATCTCTCCAACCTCCTGCTCAAGCAGGATCAGCCCTGAAGTGAGATAGGACAGGACTTTATCCTTGAAAATGTCCAAGGATGGAGCCTATGCAAGCTCTGTAGGTTACCTTCACTGCTGGAGGAGATGGTTCTCCTTGTCTGTATTATGATCCTTTCTGCCTTTAGTTTGTGTCTTTTGCCCCGTGTCATCCTCAAATTCACAGTGTGAAGAGCCCAACCACATCTTGTCACCTGTCCATGATGGATCTCCCCTGGGGGAAGCTGCTGGTAGGACCCCAAAAAGAGTGTGTTCAGGTTGAACTAGTTCTCCAGCTTCACAGGACAAGACCCTGGTCATCCTGGTGGCCTTCCCCTGGACTTGTTGCTTTTTATTGCTAATAAAAAGGGAGGATAAAAGCTGTGAGGATTGCAGATGTGATCTAACAAGCACTGAATAGAGAGGGATAATCCCTCCCCTCCATCTCCTGGCCAAGCTTTTATTGGTAGATGGCAGGCTGGTGCCAGGGCACACTGCTGGCTCATGCTCACCTCATTCTCTGCCAAGACCTCAGGGTCTTTTCCACAGAGCTGCTCTCCAGATAGCTTTTTATCATCTATCCACCCTTCCACACTGTAAAATCCCAACTTGCTTACAAAAATACTGTGGGAAATGATGTTTCACGCTTCAGCTCTTTATTGCCAGAGCCAAAAATAGAGCAGAAGGCTTCGGAATTCCTTACTTTCAGAAAATTCTATTTAGTTTTACATTTTTAACTCATCAAAGTGTGCTCATGCTTTAGAAGACCACTTCACCCACTGTCAGCTGTACTCAGTGTGTTCTGCTTTAGATCATAGGATGATTTGGGTTGGAAAGGACCTTAAAGATCATCTAGTTCCATCCCCCTGCCATGGGCAGGGACATCCTGCACTAGATCAGGTAGCTCAATACCTCATCTAGCCTGGCCTTAAACACTTCCAGGGATTGAGGGGGCATCCACAGCCTCTCTGGGCAACCTATTCCGTGGTGAACACTCAAGTCCTTCCATTCTTTCCCCCCAGTTTGCCTCTAGGCAGGTTCCACACACCCCTCGTTTCCTCCATCTCTTTCCTCTGCCCCACACCAACCCTTTTCCAGCTCANAAGGCTGGGGGGCCTGCTGGTCCCCCAGTTGGTTAGGCAGGGGGAGGGATGGGTGAGAGTGTGGATGATGACCTTGCGTTCCCATTTCTTGCCTCAATGCTTTGTGGGGTTTGGCTGAGGTCAGACTAAGGTTTAGCAGGAAAGCAGGGGTGATGTGTTTTAGCTTTGTGTTTCAACTGTTGGTGGCTTTTTTGTGAGTTGAGCCCTGAGGATGTTGTTCAGCCCAGGGATGGGACAGCAGCAGCTCCATCCTCTGGACCTGGGTGTGCTCTGTCTCCATATCTCCCAGCTGAAGCACCAGGAAGAGCCCAGTTCTCTGGAAGTCAAGGTTCTTCAAAATCACTTTTTCCTTGAGTTTTTCTAGAGTTCTCCAGCAAAGCAGAGTGAGCAGACCATAGGCAAGTCTTCCTTTTAATCTGGGCAACCCCATGTTGCTATGGGAGCTCTGTGGGTTCCCACATCCACTTCAGCTAAGGTGTGGAGCCCAGCCCTCTGCCCTTTGGGGACTATTGATAACCCCCCAACTCTCTTCTAGAAGGTTCCTGCTGCTGCTGACAGGCACCTCCCACCCACTGCTTGTTTCTGTGAGTCCTGGGGAAACGTCATATATTTAATCCTGATCAAGTTGCTTTTACTTTAATCATCAGTTGTGAGGTGATAAGGTAGCATTTATATTACCAAATGTGATCTCCTACTGTACTAAGCAATAGAAACCTTCCAAAAAAGGCAGTCCCTGGCCAAAAAAATAGTTTTAAACTCAAAGTTAGCATGAAGAAGCTGTTTCTTTCCTTATTTGGCTGTAATGGGAATAACAGAGAACGTGATAACCAGTTAATGAGGTTATTTCTAGCTTAATTCTGTTCAGACTGAGTTCATGGTAAAGGCTTGTCTCAATTCAGATGAAACATAAACTAGTTGGGTCCCTAATTGACACTGACATGTAATCATTAGGCCCTGGTTTCCAAAGCAGTGATGTGGTTGTTGATCTGGAAATCAAGTCATGGGCTTTATATTTAGTGCCCAGAAATAAAGTCAGCTTCTGGAAAGCTGGGCTGGCCAGAGCCAAATTTCAGAAGTGAATATTGGCAAAACCAGAGGAGAAAAACACAAATGTAACTAAAGGCCATGTTAAAAACTGTAAAGATTTACAGAAGTAGCAATGGTAATTGAAACTTAGTTTTTCAACACTTAGTTAGTCCTTAATAACAAAACAAGAACAGAAAAACACAAATGTAACTAAAAGGGCATACTAAAACTGTAAGGATATACAAAGGTATCAATGGTAATTGAAACTTAGTTTTTCAACATTTAGTTACAAGCAAAGCCAGAGTAGAAAAACACAAATGTAACTAAAATCTATGTTGAAAACTGCAGATTTACAAACACGTAACTGCCATGTGAAAATTAGTTTTTCAACATTTAGTTACAAGCAAAACCAGAGTAGAAAAACACAAATGTAACTAAAGGCAGGGTTAAAAACTGCAAACATATACAGAGGTTTCAATCCCAATTGAAACTTAGTTTTTCAGAATTTAGGTACTCATTAGAAACAAAACCAGAGTAGAAAAACACAAATGTAACTAAAGGCCGTGTTAAAAGCTGTAAGGATATACAAACGTATCAATCCTAATTGAAACTTAGTTTTTCAACATTTAGTTACAAGCAAAACCAGAGTAGAAAAACACAAATGTAACTAAAGGACATCTTAAGAACTGTAAGGATATACAAAGGTATCAATCCTAATTGAAACTTAGTTTTTCAACATTCAGTTACTCATTAGAAACAAAACAAGAGCAGAAAAACACAAATGTAACTAAAGGCCGTGTTAAAAGCTGTAAGGATATACAAACGTATCAATCCTAATTGAAACTTAGTTTTTCAACATTCAGTTACTCATTAGAAACAAAACAGGAGTAGAAAAACACAAATGTAACTAAAGGCCGTGTTAAAAGCTGTAAGGATATACAAACGTATCAATCCTAATTGAAACTTAGTTTTTCAACATTCAGTTACTCATTAGAAACAAAACAGGAGTAGAAAAACAGAAATGTAACTAAAGGCCATGTTAAAAACTGCAAAGATTTACAAATGTATCAATCCTAATTGAAACTTAGTTTTTCAACATTTAGTTACTCAGCAGAAACAAAACAGGAGTAGAAAAACAGAAATGTAACTAAAGGCCCTGTTAAAAACTGCAAAGATTTACAAATGTTTCAATCCTATTCGAAACTTAGTTTTTCAACATTTAGTTACTCAGCAGAAACAAAACAGGAGTAGAAAAACAGAAATGTAACTAAAGGCCCTGTTAAAAACTGCACAGACATGCAAAGGTATCAATCCTAATTGAAACTTAGGTTTTTCAACATTTAGTTACTCCTTAATAATAAAACAAGAGTAGAAAAACACAAATGTAACTCAAGGCCATGTTAAAAAACTGAAGATTTACAAATCTATCTGTTGTAATTGAAACTTAGTTTTTCAACATTTAGTTACAAGCAAAGCAAGAATATAAAAATAGAAATGTAACTAAAGGCCATGTTAAAAAACTGAAGATTTACAAATCTATCTGTTGTAATTGAAACTTAGTTCTAAAGGAGGAATTAAATGTTGAATAACTGAAGAAAGTTTCCAAGGTAAGAATTGGTTCATGTGTGATCTGTGCCTCTTTAGACAAACTAAAGTCTAAGATACAGATATCTTCTCATAAATCAAATCCATATATAGTTATATTAAAGACTAAGAGATAAGAAATGAGCCATACTTTTTTTAAAAAAAAAAGTGTCATCCATGAACTTGCTGAGGGTGCAGCTGATGCCACTGTAAATCCTTATGGTTTTCCCCCATGCAGTGCTGGATAATTTTAGGGGGGCTCTTTCCTTCTCCATTTAGAAATCTAAGAAATTTAGGAATAAAATCATGACCAGAATAAAGTGGGAATGACCTCTCAAAAGTGGGAATTTCCTTTCCCAAAAGAGCTGTGGGCTCAGTCATGTAGGTTTCCATCCTTTTGAGCTGTCAGAGGGAGGTAATAGCTAAAGAACAATTAAACTTGGAGT
>VZTY01016125.1:0-17316 GCA_013400935.1 Turnix velox | reverse complement strand
CTTTCCTCATAAGGAAGATGCTTACAGGTAGTGGTGGGGGCTTAGACACCTCTGCAAGTCTCTGAAAGCTCAGCTATTGAGCTTAAATTTACATCAGTTACACTTTAATCTAAATTTGGCCTGAAAATTATATTTTTATGGCTCTCCTCTGTCACGAGCAACACCTCTCCCTATTTTTCATTTTCTTTTTACAAAAGAAACCAAACAAAGTGGAAATAAAGTTAGGTATGACAATAAAAGGCCTTCCACACTCCATTGAGGGTGGACAGATGTGGACACTCACCAGTCCTCATCAGCCAGGAGTGCCAAGGCTTCTGCCAGTGCTGTCTCTGGTCTGGGAAAGGGCTGGAGCTCAGAGGGGTCCATCACTTCTGGGCTGTGAGTGACAGAGGGGGTCCTGTCCTTGCAGCGCCCTCGGGGCACAAGAGACATTTCATCTGCAGATGATCAACAGATCATCAGTATTATCCAAAGAAATCAGTTCACTCCAAGAGAGAAAAGATAAAATACATGGGGTACAGAATCTGCTGCCAAGGGCCCCAGGTTTCCAAGAAGACAATTCACCCAGAGTCACAGAATCATAGAATAGTTTGGGTTGGAAGGGACCTTAAAGATCATCTAGTTCCAAACCCTGCCATGGGCAGGAAGACCTCCCACTAGATCAGGCTGCTCAATGCCTTGTCCAGCCTGGCCTTAAACACCTCCAGAGCGGGGCATCCATAACCTGTTCCAGTCTTTCACCACCCTCATCATAAATAATTTTGTCCATCATGCAGCATCTCAGTCAGATTAAATATTTTCATAAAATTATAGAATGAGGTGGGTTGGAAGAGATCTTCAAAAGCCATCTAGACCCACCCCTTGAAGGGGGCAGGGACATCCTGCACTAGATCAGGTTGCTCAGAGCCTCAGCAAGCCTGGCCTTGGATGTCAACAGGGATGGGGTCTCCACCACCTCTCTGGGCAAACCGTTCCAGTGTCTCACCACCATCATGGTGAAGAACTTCCTAATGTCCAACCTAAACCTGCCCTGCTCTAGTTTCAAACCATCACCCCTCACCCTATCACTCTATGCCCTGACAACAGTCCCTCCTCAGCTTCCTTGCAGGCCCACAAGGGGGGGGTCTTGTTGCAAACAATCCTCACTTCAAAATCCCACATACAAAAGCAGTTGTTTAACACAAAAACAAATGCAGAAGATGCTAAACCATGGTAAGATGAGACACAACATGGTAAAATTTAATGAAAAACTTCAGAAACCCTGAAGACCTTTGGTGACCACCAGAATGAGCTGCTCTGATATCTGCTCTGAGATCTCTGATATCTGCTTTGAGATCTCTTTTTCCAAGGCATCCCAGGGACAAGACGTGTTTTGGAACTGTCTCAGTTCAAATATTTCAATAATTTAACAGTCTTCAATTTATGAGAGCAGCTTACCAGAGTCTAGCAAGGGGGAACACTTTGTCTTCTTCAAACTGGATGTTCTTTTCAACGAGGCATTCAAGGCTGGGCTTTCTAATGGCAAAGACATATTTCTTGATGATGTTAGTAGATCCTCGTAGACATTCAGCTCTAGAAAACATAAAGAAGGGTCCCAACTATACCAACAATAATAAATCAGAAAAAAAGAAAAAGCTAGAATTTACAGTCACAGCTTGTCTCCTGAAATTCTTCTCCACTACAGTCATTCTATGATACATCTAAGAGATATTTCCCATAAGAACTTTAATCTCCAATTCACATGGAAAGGCTGACAACAAATGACTAAAGAGTAAACTGGAGTGTCAAATAAATTGTGGCAAAACCTCATTTCCCATTAGGGAGTGAGGATTTTTGGCAATGACCAAAGGATTTCAGTTTTGGCAGAATTTATCAGTGTATTATTCACTAAGACAAACACTAAACCTCACTTTCTGCTGTCACTTTCTCTGCATCACTCCTTTGAAGTCTTTCCCAGGGGAATTCTTCCTTTTCTTCCTGCTCTTTGGCTTCCTGATGCTCTTTGTGACCATGTTCCTTCTCTTCTCTTCTCTTCCTCCTCATCTTTTCCTGAGCAGATTTTGACAGGGCGACTTTTATCTGCAGAAAATTAATGAACTCCTTACAACACACAATATAAGTCACACAACAACAACAGCTCTTTACATTGTCTAAGGTGAGCATGTAAATAAAATTACTACTTTCCCTACCATTCAACATAGCAAAAGGTAATTATTTACATAAAATGAGGAGTTTTTTAATGGTGGTCCCCAAAAGTATGCCTTGACTCTTTTACATTTTAGAATCATTATGGTTCCTCACAAAAGCTCAGTGACACTTAACATCTCCTTTCATTTTATCCTTTGAATGTGATCCTTCCAAATCCTGATGCCTTCAGTGACTATCCAAACACAAAGACATTGTTTGTCATTAAATTTTAAGCTCACTAAAACATTAAGTTGAATTATTCTTACTCATTTTTCACTCATTGCATCCTCAGTAAATACATTTATTTTAGACATTAGAAAGAAGCTCTTCCCCACGAGTGAGATACTGGAACAGGTTGCCCAGAGAGGTGGTGGAGACCCCATCCCTGGAGACATCCAAGGCCAAAGACATCCAAGGACATGCTGAGGCTCTCAGCAACCTGATCTAGTGCAGGATGTCCCTGCTCACTGCAGGGGGTTGGACTAGATGGCCTTTGAAGATCCCTTCCAACTCTATGATTCCATATAGTTGCTTACACAAAGAAAAGCTTCTTACCTCCTTTTCCCTTTCCCCACAGATGTGGGATGAGGTATTCTGCTGGAAGCTTCTCCCATGGATGCTGGATGATGATTCAGGCTCCTCTTGGACAACTTGGTCATCACCATTGGTTACACAGGCTATGGACTGGCTGTATGGTCGTGCAGAAGGAGGACTTCCAAAAACACCTGGAAGATGAATCATGTTGTGCCCTCCCTAAATAATCCTTTCAGTCAGCAGAGTTTTTACTAAACTAAAGAAAAGCAAAAGCAATTCCAGAAGGGTAAGATGCACCAGGCCAGAGAGAACCATGACCTAACCCTCCTAATTTACTCCCAGCCTGTATTTGAATGGAACAGCACACCCAGTAACTGCTGAACTTCCAAAATAATTCCTTTTATTCACATTCATACTGGAGAATCTTCAAAAACTATACATTGTAAGGGACCTACTTCTGCTCCCACTCTATAAAAGTACAGTTTCCCTCATTTTAAAAACAGGATGAGATCACAGAATATCAAGGATTGGAAAGGACCTCAAGAAATCATCTAGTCCAATCCCCCCTGCTGGAGCAGGAACACCCAGATCAGGTCCCACAGGATCATTTTGGTTTCACCATACCTTTGCCAACAATTACAACTCCATCTTCAGATAGGATACTTGGGGAAATGAAATTGATATTGTTCATCTGAGGGAAAGTGGACATTGACTCTGCAAGAGCTTAAGAAAAATTAAAAAAAAAATTACACAGTGTAAATCATGTGGTTTATGCTTCAGTACATGTTGTATTCTCTGAAGTGTCACCATTTACAGGCACTAGAATTTATCACCTCTATCAATCAGGACATCCTCAGGTTACTGAAGTTGATGTGACTGACTAAATATCAATAACCTCAAGATCATGGAAAGAGGATTTTAAAATCATGATCTTAAATCAACTAGATCCATTGAAAAACCACAAGTTTCTAACTCACTTGGAAGTCCAGACCTGGCTTTTTTTAATGTAATTAATCACAATTGAATCAAAACAGAATGAGCTACAATATTTTCTCTCCAAGCAATCACCTCATGCTGTTTCCATATAAACCAGCAAAACTCACAAACCTTTTGCAGGCTTACAATTCCTTTGGTGTTCCACGTTTTGACTTCTAAAAATAGGTGGAGAGACTTCTCCTGGCAGCTTCTCCTCATTACCTCCACATCTGTTGCTGCAGTTCAAGCAGTGTCCAGCTAGGTTAACATTAGAAGCCCCATTATTATCAAATGTTAGCCAGGAAAAAGGAAAAACATCAAATGTGAAAATAAATTAGAAATATTTTTCCCTGTATACTCTGGGATTCTCAAAGAGGCACAAAGAGCCCCTCAGCCCTTGAGCAGAGATGCTCCAGCTCTGTTCATCCTGCACACCAAAAGGCCTCCATCTATAGATAACCACAGCTGGAAATATAACCCAAAGCTTGGTAAACTATTTTTTAAACCCTTTCAGACATGGAAAATTAATTCAATGGTTAAAACCAAATTAAGTCATGTCAACTAAGTAAAAATAGTAAAACACTAGCTGTAACACAAGAAATCTTTCTATTCATGCTCTTAGAAGTCATAACACAAGTTTTAATGTTACAATTAGTGACAACAGAAACTGAGCATTTTTACACAAGCAAAAGAGTACCTAGTTTTGGTTAAAAACCAAAATCCAGCCATACCTGCACCCATGTTCTGCTCTGCCACTTCCGGGTCTCTGCTTTTCACTGGAGATGCTCTTGAAGGTTGGGATCTGCTGGCCAGGAGAGGTAAGGTGTCTGACCTGTCAAAGCACACAACAAGTATTTATAAATATAATCCCACACACTGGTCAGAGCCCAACTGAATAACTCTCAGAAGCAAAGACATGAAGAGATTTCAGTTTCTTCTCCTCTCCAGCAGACAAGAATTTCACCTGTTCCAGCATTCCCCTGTTTCAGAGTCTTTCCTGTGCATGTTCCCCCCCTTCCAGCTCTGTTCATACATCACTGTGTGTCAGTTAAATGATTTGCCACAGGAAACATCTACATTCACAAAATCACAGAACAACAGGGATGGGAAGGGACCTCAAGAGATCACCGAGTCCAATCCCCCTGCAGGAGCAGAAACACTCAGATCAGGTCACAAAGGAACACATCCAGATGGAGTTTGAATGTCTCCTGAGAAGGAGACCCCACACCCTCTCTGGGCAGCCTGAGACACTCTTCTCTCGCTCTGACAAAGTTTTCTCTCCTATTTCTGTGGAACCTCCTGTGTTCCAGTTTGCCCCCATTGCTCCTTGTCCTGTCATTAGATGTTACTGAGAAGAGCCTGGCTCCATCCTCCTGACACTCACTGTTGTCTTGTTATCACTTATCACAGAAAAACAATCCATTCCTTCTTAAGTTTCCAGCAAAGCCTGTACTTTCTCTTCTGTCATTTTCCTCTTTGCTCACATGTTCAAGTCTGGTTCACATCCTTCCTTTGGCAGGTAAAAGTCCTCATGAAATATTTACCCACCCCAGCAGTACTTCACTAGCATGTTACTATGGCTGCAGGGGGAATGCTTTCATGCTAAAAGCCAGCACAGCCTGCAGAGGTATAGTTAAGCAGCTGTTCATAGAATCAGAGAATCTCAGGGACTGGAAGGGACCTGGAGAGATCATTTAATCCAGTCACCTGCCAGAGAAGGAACACCCCAATAAGGTCACACAGGAAGGTGTCCGGGTGGGGTTTGAATGTCTCCAGAGAAGGAGACCCCACACCCTCTATGGGTGACTGTTCTGTCACCCTCACCNAGCTATTGAGAAGCTACTCTGAGGTCCCCCCTGAGCCTTCTCTTCTCCAGGCTGAACAACCCAAACTCCTTCAGCCTGTCTTCATAAGGGAGTTGCTCTATCCCTTTGATCATCTTCATGCTCCTCCTCTGGACCTGCTCTAACAGCTCAATGTCCTTCTTATGTTGTACACACCATTTTTAAATAGCAGCCAATACACATAAAAATACCATGAAGCAAAGCAATCTTGTGAAAAAAATACACCACAGATTTCACTGCCTTTAAGATTCAATCAGAAGAGTGTTAGAACAGGAGAGATTCAGGCTAGATATAAGAAAGAAATTCTTGATGGTGTGGGTGCTGAGACACTGGAAGAGGTTGCCCAGAGAGGTTGTGGATGCCCCCTCAGTCCCTGGAGGTGTTTAAGGCCAGGCTGGATGAGGCACTGAGCAACCTGGTGTAGGGGGAGGTGTCCCTGCCCATGGCAGGGGGGTGGAAGTAGATGATCTTGAAAGTCTCTTCCAACCCAAACTATTCTATGATTCTATGATCCCAGTTCCACTCACGCTCTTCTCCTGCTCGGTGGGCCTGTGGGGGATGTGGGGGACTCAGAGCTGTACACCCCACTCTCACTGCGAGAGCCCAGGCTGGGGGAGGAGGCTGGAGGTGGGGAATCCATGGAGAGGTCCAGTTTAACAGCAGAGTCTGGGCTTTCCAGGTCAGACATGTTGCTGCTCAGCTTTGCCCTCTTCTTCGCTGCGCTGTTCCGCAGGGACCGCAGTGAATTCTGCATCTGAAGGGGGAATGAAAACAAAACAACAGGGTTTATTCACTGCATGAGGGGAAAAAAAACATCTTTTGAGCAAAATAAAGTATGTTTCCAAGTGTTTGACATTTGCAGGGAGAGGGATGAATAATTCCACAGGTGATGCAGGATTATAAAATCATAGAATGGTTTGGGTTGGAAGGGAGCTTAAAGATCATCGAGTTCCAACCTCCCTGCCATGGGCAGGTGTTATTGAGTTGGGTAAAGTGGGTGTTAACTTTTTCAGCCATGGGCAGGGACACCTCCCACTAGATCAGGTTGCTCAATGCCTCTTCCAGCTTGGCCTCAAACACCTCCAGGGACTGAGGGGGCATTCATAACTTCTCTGGGCAGCCTGTTCCTGTGTCTCACTACAAAAAAACAAAGATGGAGAGTGTGCTCCAACTCTGGTGTTTACTGCTTGACTTAGTTTCCATCAGCCACACAGTGTTATGGCACTAAAAACCTGCTGTATCCATGAGTGTGACACAAAACTTAAGTCAGAAACACTAATTTTTAGGGAAAAAAAAAAGCCATTTACAATCTATCAACTGTTAAAAGAGTGTTACATCACATTAAAACCAACCTCTTCTTGGTCCACTTCCTCATCATCAACACTGAGCTCAGAAAGATCAGCCACAAGCCCCCCATCTGCTCCATTCAGCCAGGTCTCCTCACACTCCTGGTTCCTCCACTTGGCCAGGTTGAATTCCAACTTGTCAGGCAGAGGGAGGATGGGGGGGACAGGTCTGGCTCCTGCCAGACCCCTACGGGAGGCTGGGTGTCTCACCAGGGTGGGTTTCAGTTGCAGAGGAGTCTGTTTCTCCTGCATGTTGTCCCCTGAAGAAGACAGGAGCAGACATCAGTCCCCAGGAGGGATGGCAGGAACACAGCACTCACCAGAATGATCTTCATGGCTATTTTCTGCTAAATTCCTTGTACAATGAGGTGAGTGCTAGCTAAAAAACTTACTTATGTATGCAAATTTATTCACCAGTACAAATACACTGCCAAGAACCCTGCATTTGGCTGAGTATGAGCAAATTTGAGCAAAAACAGCAAGGACACAAACCTCTACCAGGGGAATTAACCAATTCTTTGAAGAATCTAGGCAGGATTTCATTAGTCAGAGGTTGGAGACTAGCTGGCCCATCTTCCAGTCCATGTTTTATTCACCAATACAAATACACAGCCAAGAATCTTACATTTGGCTGAGTAAGAGCAAATTTGAGCAAAACCAGCAACAACATAAACCCCTACCAGGGGAATTAACCAACTCTTTGGATAATTTAGGCAGGATTTCATTAGTCAGAGGTTGGAGACTAGCTGGCCCACCTTCCAGTGGTTCCTTCATCAGGAAAGCCTTGCTTGGGGTACCTTCACAATGAGTATTAAAAAGTGCTCCTACCTGCACTTTCTCCTGGCTTGTGACTGAGAAGCTGCTTCTGGGATCCAGGTTTGGGCAGCCCTTCAAAGCTTTTAAGAGGCCAGGAGTTGGAGAAGCTCATGGCATTGTCCTGTGGCTTTTTGGGAGTGGAGCCATGCTTGGGGCTGCTGCGGGGTGAGGACAGAGGGTAGGAGGGCAGGAGGAAGGTTCCCTGGCTCACATTGGGGCCTTGGAAGGACATGGTATGCTCTGCTTGATTGCAAAAGCTTCTCTGAGTCTTGATGGAAAAATTCAGGCTGGCACAAACTAAGCAAAAGAAGAGAGAAGGGTCTTTGTGGCAATTAAGCCTCTTTGACAGCTCTTAGAAAGATAATTTACAATGAAATTAATTTCCAGTGGAAATAACACACCTTGTAGACAGCTGAAAGCAAAGGTCAGCATTTTATATAAACAAACAGACAGATCAGATAATTTAATTTTGCAAATTACATCATCCCTCAAATTATCAATTCCCTTTTTCTTCATTAGATCAAATGAATCTGAGCCCAAGCTATTTCACAGTCATGGTTTGAAGAAACACATCCCAAAAAATGAACAGTAATAGTAGACTGAAGAGGCTTCTGTTGTTGGCTGCTCTGTATCCTCAGCCTGAATAACATGAAATTTTCAAACACCTCTCAAACTCGGCTGTACAAGAGTACAAATAAAGCACACTCTAAATTTTACTTCCTTTTGAAAAAAAAAAAAAAAGTCTAATTATTTTTCCAGAAAGAAAAACAGGTTAAGAATTGAAAGGTAAGTGTAGATTTGGAACTAGACTGTTCTAATTGCTCTCCATAAGGGCCAGACTCACATTCCCCACGTGCACTCAAGCTTATAAACAAGCAAAAGAGGAGAAGTTTAAACAAAGTACTCAACAGAGCTCTGAAGAGCAATGCTAAGGGAACACTGACATGCTGCTCAGAGACAAAAAAACAGAGGGGAAACTTCTCAATCAATAGGCATGAGAAAAACACAGTGCTAGAGCCCATAAATGTGGAGAAATAAAGTTAGCAAGTGAATTCCTGCACATCTTCCTGAAGGCTGTCACTTCTGTCTCTGAGATCATAGAACAGTTTGGGTTGGAAGGGACCTTCAAGATCATCTAGTTCCAATCCCCCTGCCATGGGCAGGAACACCTCCCGCCAAGACCAGGTTGCTCAGTGCCTCATCCAGCCTGGCCTTAAACACTTCCAGGGAGGGGGCATCCACAATCCCTCTGGGTAACCTTTTTTTTTGAGTCCTTTTATTTTTATCTCCTGGAAGGAGGAATTCTCGGTTCCCAAAGCTCTGGTGGTGGAACCCAATGGTGACAATGACAGGGAGGGAAGGGCACAGTGTGTGCTTGCAGACCAGAAGCAAACCCAGTCCTGGGCTGCATCAAGAGAAGTGCTGCCAGTAGGTCAAGGGAGGGGATTATGCCCCTCTACTAGGCTCTGGTGAGACCCCACCTGAAGTTACTGTGTCTGGCTGTGGAGCCCTCAACATAAGAAGGACATTGAGCTGTTGGATCAAGTCCAGAGGAGGGCCATGAAGATGATCAAAGGGATAGAGCAACTCCCTTCTGAGGACAGGCTGAAGTTCCAGGGAGGACCTCGTGGTAGTTTATCAATATCTGGAGGGGGCTACAGAAAGGCTGGGGTAGGACTTTTTAATAGGATATGTGTTGGAAGGACTAGAAATAATGGATGTAAATTGAAATAGGGGAGATTCAGGCTGGATAGAAGAAAGAAGTTCTTTACGGTGAGGGGGATAGAACAGTTTGCCCAGAGAGGCTGTGGATGCCCCCTCAATCCCTGGAGGTCTTTAAGGCCAGACTGGATGAAGCATTGAGCAACTTGGTGTAGTGGGAGGTGTCCGTGCCTATGGCAGGGGGGTTGGAACTAGATGCTCTTGAAGGTTCTTTCCAACCCAAACCATTCTATGATTCTAATTAAAATCCACCTACCTTTGTCTTGCTGACAGTTATTTAACCCTAGAAGCTGTAAATCAGAGTCCACGCTGCCGCTCCTCCCATGTGTTGGAGTGTACCCGAGTGTCCCACACTTCCCTGAAATCTGTGGCTGGTGAGAGCCCATAGCACCTTCCAAAAGAAAAAACCACAAGTAACTGGATAAATTCTTAACAATTTCTCTTCGACTGAAACCATCCAGCAAATGGAAGACTCTTAAAACTTTGTGTGTAACACACAGCTACTGGGAAAGTCTTTAATCCCACTGTTTCCAAGCAACCTCTTGATGCTGTTGATAGGTGGGAGCTGGAAAAAAGGACTGGCTGCTCCCACGGGGCACTTTTCCAACTAAGAATTGTAGGGGGGTCAAAAGGGAAAGCCAGAACAATCCCTTCCCTGAGTATGTGCCAAAAAAATAAAAGACAACACCTGAAAAGCCCTAAAAAGTAGTGAGTGTCTGTAGTGTGCTGTCCCAGGGAGTGCACGGGGACACTTTACATGCCACACACGTCCAACACAGCCAGGATACAGTTGGCTGCCAAGGAAAAGGGTATGAAGCAGGTCTGGGCTTGTCCAGGCTTTTCACCTACCTTTTGGCTATTAAAACACAGATGACTGAGTCCACATTGCTCATGTGCATTAAATAGAAGCATTTTTCAGCTATTTATAACCATCTTCAGAGCTCATTCTTCTACCCTAGAGATAATATGCCAGCCTAGAATATTCATGCTCTCCTGATAGACCTCATCATACGAGTTTCCCAGCATGCCATTTAGCTTATGGAACACCATTCCCTTTGTCACTATCACATAACTCTGATCTTTTAGGATTATAACTGTTATTCTATCCAACCAAGATTCCTGACAGGCTGAAGGACATGGGGCTGTTCAGCCTGGAAAAGAAAAACCTGTGAGGAAACCTCATAGTGGCTTCCCAGTACCTGAAGGGGCTACAGGAAAGCTGGGGAGGGGCTGTTTGCCAGGGCATGGATTGATAGGATGAGGGGCAGTGGTTTCAAACTAGAGCAGGGCAGGGTTAGTGAGACATTAGGAAGAAGTTCTTCCCCATGAGGGTGGTGAGACACTAGAACAGGTTGCCCAGAGAGACGGTGAAGGCCCTTTCTCTAGAGGAATCTAAGCCCAGGTTTGCTGAGGCTCTGAGCAAGCTGATCTGATGTCCCTGCTCACTGCAGGGGGTGGGACTAGATGGCCTTTGAAGGTCTGTTCCAACAAAACACATTCTATGATTCAGAAGTCAGTAAAATTCCTTGCCTTCTTTTTATTTCTGATTCACCCTCAATTCATATTGTATTTTAGTGTGTAAGATGGTTGGCTGAACCCCTTGTTGCTGATCTACAAGTTGCTGCTTATCCCTAATCCACAAAAGCCACCCACAGCTCCATATTTCAGGAGCCTCCCCAGCCCTTTTGTTCAAGAGATCCCTCCACACAACCACATCAGCACCTTTTGGCTTTGCTTTTTGCAAAAACTTGACCTCCAGGGTCTTTGTAAACTAGTGAAAAAGTGGAAAAGAGCAATCTGGGTTCTGAGCTGGAAAACACTTCTCCAGGAGCAAGAAAGGGAGCACTGCCACTTGTTTGAGCTGCTGATGGCCATGTGTACTCAATCCTTCATAGCAAATAAATAACAAAACAACTACCAAATAATAAATCATGCTCACGCAGCTACAAATCCATGCTCAAATTCTTCAAAAACTATCTTGCAACCAGCAGATTGGATACTTCTCTGTGTTCATACTCACCAGCACAAGGAGGAGAATGCTCAGAGTTGAAATCTACACTGTGCTGAAATGAATTCCTGGAAGCTCTTTTTCTACTGAAAAATAATTCATCGCTGACTGGTACCCCTGGAGGAGGCCTCAACTTTGGAGAATGAAGAAAGTCATTGGATGTAGTGAACTGCAGGGAGGAAAAGGAAAATAATGAAACATTGGTATGTGGGAAATGAACACACCACAGCCCCGAGCTGCCTCTTCCCAACAAAGCCCCACATACCACTAGCAATATATTTAAGAAGCAGGAGTTGATTTTTAAATGTGAAGCATTTTGATCAATGTTTTATTTCCCCTGCTATCTGATCCTTTAAGTACTTCCAAGCATTAGGAAGCATTTCAGCTGGTTTCCAGCTCTCTAACACAGGTCAACACTATGGGGAAAAAAAAAAACAAGATAAACTGGAGGAGAGCTGCATTTGTCATCAGCTTCAAAAATAAAATTGGAAGTGTTTAAATAGAGAGTAGTCTATGTATGGAAAAAAGCCTGCTTAGGATTTACTCTAAAGGCTGTATCTGGTAACATCAGCACCTTGTAATGTGAAACAGTTAACAGATACAGTTAAAGGGAAAATCTGAATAATGTAAATACTTAGCAAAGGAAAGATCGTGCTTTAAATCAAGGCTTCTTGCTCTCTGATTTAATCAGAAAAATCAGAATTTTCAATAGATTCCAGGCAATATTAACTCTGCTCCCACCTTTCATACCTCCACATAGAGGTAAAGAGGGAAGTCTGGCAGAAGTGGAAATGTTTATTCACTATCAGAAAGAGAAGGGTCGTGTTAAGCCTAAAAACCTCCTTTACTCAATGCACAGAATGTGTGAGAGGAACATTTACAGTCTAACACATACAAAGTAGACTTGTTTATAAAAATTTTTAAATTTCACTGAAGATCCTGGTGATTCTGGAACTGGAAACTCCACCCAAACTACTTCACCCAGCTCTCCTTCACTTCCCAGCCCATGTTCTCCAGTTAGAAACCAGTAAGGGCAAATTGGGCACCAGCAGGACCAGTCCCAGCCCACAGAGCAGCCCCAGGCACAGCAGAAGTCCACAGTAATTTAATTCCCTGCATCCAGAATGTTAAAAGACTGAGTCACATAAACAGCAGCTAAATTCTCTAATGTCTTGATGAGGCTTCATTTAATATTTCACATTTTAATATAAAGCACCATAAAATAAAGCACAACCAGAATGTAAAACTTGAGGAAACACAGTCATGAGCCAACCAGCATAGCTACAAGCATATTCTAATTGGTTTTAGATCATTATAATGCTTATTTTGTTACATAAGATCTTGAAACCAAAATTTTTTATGGTTATGGAATGTAGACAGAAAGCTTTTATAGTTTCCATAAAGCTTTCAGGTCCTTTCCAAGCGAAGAAGGTTCACAGCATGTCAGCAAGGGAGAGAAATTAAATTTCCCTCTTGAAAAAAAATAAACTTCACCATTCAAACTTTTAAATTGCATATTTCTACTCCTCCTAAATATGATCCTCCTTAAAAACAACACAAATGGTACCTGTCAGCAGCAAATAAATAAGTGAAGCAACAACCTGCCTTATTTCCATCCAGTGCTTTAAAAACCTGAGTGGTTCCCAAAGGAAGGTGCTCATGGCTGGAGGGGAACACCCTCCTCTTACTGGTAGGTCTTCTGTGGTGAGCCAAAATGCCAAAAATCTCCTTTTTACTTACAAAAACAGCACCCAGTCCAGCAGAGGAAACCCAAGTCACCAGGTAACAAAGCAAACTCTGCAGCATCCAGCATTTTAAGCAAATCCAAAAGGCTCAAAAGCTTCAAACTTTACAGAAAATCTTCACCCTCAAAAGCCAGTGTGACTTTTTAATTGGTCTTCAGGGATTAGACTCTCATGTAAAATGTTTCCATTCAAACCTAGCTCAGTTCAACACGTTCAGCAGCCAGGGGAAGATTTAAGGAGCCTCCACAAGGAAATGGATCTGTTTTTAGTCAAGAATTCAGCAGGAATCCAGCAGGTTAGGTGACACTTTGGCAAGACCAGAACAGAGAATAAGAAGTTTTGCAAAGATTTCTGGATATGCAATGAGAAGGAGGAATTAAATACCAGCAGCAGCACCAGTAACATGCCATGCCACGCCAGTTTTTATCACTTATGTCCCCTGAGAAGCACTGATTTCACTTTAAGAATAGAACATCAGCAGCCAAATGGGTGAAGTGGTTTGTTCCAGGTTTTTACCAGTCAGGACAAGAGAAAGGATGAGATCTCAGCATTCCAGCTGGTCAGAAAACATCACTTGCAATCTACAAAATTTTCAGCCCATAAATGAACGTGCTCCCTGAACAAAATACTCCAGCCCTCTCTTTCCATACAAGCAAACCATATAAGCAAAAGCAACAAGCTGCACAACACAACAGCCAACACTCACATCCCTGTCCCAGCCCTGACCAACACTCTGCTCTCACATCCCCATCCCAGCACCCACCTCTCCATGTCTCCAACCAACAAACTGGTCTCACATCCCTGTTCCAGCTGAGCAGCACCCGACACCAAAGCTCCTCCTCAGCAAACACCCTCCAGCCAGGCTGAGATGACAATAAAACAGATACACAATGTTATCTCCCCAAAATACTCTCCCCAGAGATTGAGACCTCAGCTCCTAGTGAAAGGGCAGCATCAGCACCCAGACAGGTCACCCCTCCCTCACCCCACTGCAGACTACAAAGAGCATTTGTTCCATATAACTGATTTCCCAGATCATTTAAAGTCTCACCAAGGTCTGTGTGAAGTCCAGGTATTGAGTTCTCTGCTTATCAGACTGAGAACAATCCCACACTCGTTGCCAAACTCCTTCAAGTTTACTCTGTAACTCAGCTTAAAACCTCAGTAAAACGTTCAGATCCTCTCCTTATCCTACAAGGGCTCTGCTTCCTACAGCAGGCATGGGGACCCACGGGGTGTGGGTGTGTTGCACAGGGACCCAGAATGCCAGGGTAACTCTGATCCTGCTGTAATTACTGAGCACAGTATGTCTTACCCCCAGCACACACATTTTGAAGGCAAGCACAGGCAGGTTCAGTTACCAAAAGCCCAATGAGCTCCAGTACAGCAGCCAATTTGTGCAATAGGCTCATTTGGGTTCCAACAGGGCAGAGCATCCAGGGAGGGCTCCAGAAAGAGCAGCAGATAGGGTTTTAAAAAAAGCACTTTGAAACCCCAGACTGCAGTGGTTTTGTGTCAGCACCTTGCTTACATGGGAATGGCAGAAGGTGAGAACTCTTAGTGGTTTATCAATACCTGAAGGGGGGTACAGAAAGGCTGGGGTAGGACTTCTTAATAGAATATGTGATGGAAGGACTAGAAATAATGGATGTAAATTGGAAGGGGGAAGACTCAGGCTAGATATAAGAAAAATTCTTTACAGTGAGGGTGGTGAGACACTGGAAGAGGTTGCCCAGAAAGGTTGTGGATGCCCCCTCAATCCCTGGAGGTGTTNTGGCAGGGGGCTGTAACTAGATGATCTTCAAGATCCCTTCTAATCCAAAACATTCTATGAGATTGAAAAGGGGAGTGGAGGTGCTGGCGCAAAACTCCTAAACTCCCCCTGCGACCTCTCACCAGCAGCACACACTACTGGAAGACACAACCTGTCTGGTCACAGCAGCTCACTCCACTTAACCAAAAGATCGTAGAATGGTTTGGATTGGAAGGGACCTTAAAGATCATCTAGTTCCAACCCCCCTGCCATGGGAAGGCACATCTCCCACTAGATCAGGTTGCTCAGTGCCTCATCCAGCCTGGCCTTAAACACCTCTTAGAGAGGGCAACATATGATGCCAAATCCAAAAGAAAACATCATCAAGTGAAAACTGGAACAGGTTGCCTAGAGAGTGTGTGGATGCCCCTTCCCTGGAGGAAAAATGAAGAAGAACCAAGTGGGGAGCTTGGGCTCAGTCATGGAGCCTTCCCCCAGGGCACTGATGGAAGATGTCCTTCCTTTGTCCCACCTGGGACACTGGCACAGATGCCTCCTCTCTGGAGGAGCCACATAGCCCTTCCAAATCCTGCAGCAACCATGATTTACAGATGGGCATGAAACAAAACCAGCTTCAAAGGACTTCAGAGGTTACAGAGAAATGTTTTATCAGGAACCCAATTTAACATCCCTGTCTGAAGCTGCACTCAAAGACAAGCCCTCAAAGGCAACGGGCTTTGCCTACATGGCATGTTAGCACACATTAACTTCCACATGTTCTCCTGCACACCTTATCTGATCTGGGCAGCCTAGTCATGGCCTTAGAGAATAAATGTGAGGCTCAGCCCTAAAAATACCAGTAGAAAAACAATTTTAAACATTAAGCTAATTCCACACATCCTTTCAGCCACAGAATGACTCCAAGAGTTAATTTTTAAGCAGATTCACTTCAAAGGAATGTCTGAATTAATAATTTATTTTTTTTTTTACATTTCACGAACAAGGCAACTACCAGAATTTTATCCACTATATACTTTACTAAAATCCAGTTGAGACACAGGGCTGACTTTCTTCCCTGGCCCCCCCTCCCCTACTTGGATTGCTCAGTGTCCTGAGCGGAAGAGCTTTATTAATGAAGCTTATGGTAATCTTAGTTAATGAGGAACATCTTAAAGCACAGCAAATACCCTCCAAGTTCACTCATCCCATAGAGACTGAAGTGAAAATACAGTTTACCAAAGATACAAACACACCACAGCATACAAGCATGGATGAAACAAGGGAAGCACCACCCAGAATCATAGAATAGTTTGGGTTGGAAAGGACCTTAAAGATCATCTAGTTCCAACCCCCCTGCCATGGGCAGGGACACCTCCCATTAGATCAGATTGCTCAATGCCTAATCCAGCCTGGCCTTAAACACCTCCAGGGAGGGGGCATCCACAACCTCTCTAGGCAACAGGAGCCAATAATGTCTCAAAAAGAACCCATTTTGGCCCAAATCAGTTCCTTGGTCACAAATACTGCTCCCTAGTCTGCACATACCAGCATTCCATTGGCATGAGTTTGCTTAATCAATCCCATCTAGGCAACTAAAATTAATCCTTGCTCCTTTTCTCCATCATAGTCAATGAAGAAGAGCATTGCACTCCTAATCTGAGGGTCAGGGGTTCGAGTCCTCGTCCAGGCTTGTCAGAGTTGGGCTGATGGTTGGACTAGATGATCTGAAAGGTCCCTTCCAACCTAGATGACTAAGACTAAGAACAGCCTTCCCTTCTCCTAAAAAGCCTCCCTGGTGTAGTACTTTGTTAAACAAGGATGTTTCCCTACCTCAGAAAGGCCAAAGATACAGAAGTTACATTATGTCATGCTTTTGTTTCACATTAGAATACTGTTACAGAACTTACCAGTAAAAAAAATCATTGGAAGTAGAAAAGCTAAGTGTCACTGCTGCTTCTGAGGTCCTGACAAGTGCCACCTTCACCAGTTAGCAACTGGTGAAGAGATGCAAGGTAGTGACAGCATCCCATGCAGACTAAAGTGTACAAAGGCACAGTGCTGCTCTTGAGAAAGGTTCATCTTACATTTGACTTCATCTGTCTTGAAAGAGGCTGGCAAGTGGGGAGCTGGGAACAGAGTGACAGCAAAAACACATCTCAAAAAGAGAAAAAAAACCTTCTTGGGCTAGAGGTGCTTCCTACACAACTTGTTGGGCTGACCTTCTTGGCTTTGATGATAACCCCAGAGAATTTGGTGGCCTGATTTGACAGTTCAAAGAGAGAAAGATCTCTTTAAATGTAGGAACAAAGGCAATATACACACCAAAGGACATGAACCTGTGTGCCTGTACATATAGAATCATGGAATGGCTCAGGCTGGAAGGGAC
>VZTY01016124.1:38950-61343 GCA_013400935.1 Turnix velox | reverse complement strand
ACCACCATCATCACCACCACCACGTCAACGCGGCGGCCGCCAACATGTACTCGCCGGCCGGGCCGCCCGCCAACTACGACTACGGGCCCCGGTAACGGGTCTCGATAACAACGGGCTCCGGTAACGGCCCCGCCGCACGACGGCCGCTCGGCCCCTTCCCGCCTTTTCCCTCCTCCCGCCTCCCGAGCGCGCTGATTGGGCAGCCCGAGTGACGGAGTCAGATCTGGTGCAATCAGAGGAGCCGGCGGCCCCTGCTCAGGCCGCTGCTGGGCGCGGGTGTCGCTGATGGCGGCGGAGCCGTCGCTGCACTTTGCTGAATGAAGCCATAGCCGCTCTCTGCCCGACACACACCGACTCGTCCCCTCCTCGCCGTCTCCCGACGGAGCCTTGGTGACTCTGCCGTCGGTTCGTGTCACCGTCCCGGCCGGTTCCCGTTGGCAGCGGGCAGGGAAGGGCGGCTCCGCCGAGCTCCGCACGTGTCGGTGTAAGTCTCGCTCCCTCCCGGGGGCTCGGCTGGTTTCTTGGAGGACACGCTCCCGGGAATGGGGCTTGGGGTCTTCTCTCAGCCTTTCCTTCGGGAATAAGGGTTTTTTCTCCCCCGCTTCTCCATCTTGGGGCTGTCGGGGAGAGCCCCGTCCCGGAGCGCAGCCGCCCCGGGGAGTGCTCTAACCCCGGTCCCTACCGGAGCCGCCCGTTAGAGGGACTCCGGGGCTTTTGCCTTCTCTCGCTCCCGCACCTTCCCGCAGCCGGTAAGCGCTTCTCCCTTTTCCTTTCGCATCCTCCCGGGGCCGTTGTCGCGGTTCCCCGGTGCGGAGTTTCGGCGGGGAGCGCACACGGACCGACACACACGGGGTTCCGTTAGCGGCAGCGGCAGCAGCGCTTTCCCCGTGTCTCCCCGGGACTCTAGGGAAAGAAAAAGGTTATTTTAATTTTATTTGAAGCCCTCAGCTCACCCAGGTTTGTGCATTTTCAAACCGAACCGTTTCAGGCATCTTCTCCCCTTTGCAGGTGGCAAAAATGGTTTTGTTTTTTTTTTTCTTTTCCCGGCAGCTTTGGGCTTCCTAAAAACACCTTCTTGGAAGGGTCTGAGAAGGGGGAGACACAGGCTGACATGAGGATTTTATGTAATTTTTTTTTTCTCTTGTAAAAAAAAAAAAAAGAAAATATATCTGGATCCATGAAAGACTTTTGCAAGAAATACGCATTTTATTTGATTTTATTTGACATTTGCAGTGAGTTGTGAGGTTCTTGGTGTCCGATTGAGCCACAAATCGTGGTGTGAAACAGCCTCGTGTTTGCCCTCAGTGGGTGGCAGCTCCTGAGGCTTCGCTCTGGTTTGTGATCTGTGAACTCTTGGTGCCAAAGCTTTGGTCAATGAAGTTGTTTTATTTATTATTTCTTTCAAAGATTATGCAAACGTGGTGTTTTATTTTCTTTCTTTTTTTCCTTGAGAGTTGCAGTGTAGGAAAAGAAGTGAGGACAACCAAAGAATCCATCTGGAAAGGGTGTAGATACGTTGTAGATATTTGTAGATATATGTGGGGAATCTTATTTCATTGAAATTGAAAAGGCATTTGGCAGTGACACTTATAAATGGTTTTTTTTCCTCTTCTTTCCTTCTTTCTTTCATTTCTTATTTGCTGACTGCTGTGTGCTGCTCAGTTTGTCTCTTCTGGAGTCCAAACCTTCCCCTACAGAGGCCTCATGTCTGCCAGGGCAGGAGAGAGCACAGTTTGAGCTGTGAAAATGCTGTTTCTCACCTTCATTTCAAGCTGTTGATGTGCAAGATGAGGCACTGAGCAACCTGGTGTGGTGAGAGCTGTCCCTGCCCATGGCAGGGGGGTTGGAACTGGATGATTTTTGAGGTCCCTTCCAATTCAAACCATTCTATAAGGTGCTGATGTGTGTGGCAGTGCTGAGTTAGAGAGTAGAAGCCTCTAGAAAGTCAGAGGGATTCTGTGACACTTTGTTTTCGTCTTCTCCAACATCCAGTTGGTCAAAGAGCCTCGTCTGCACCCACTGATGTCTCTCTTGATAAATACTTGGTGTGATTTGGTTTGATGGCATGTCCTCGGGCTGGCACAGGCTGCAGAGAAGGAGGAGTTGGGGTGTTGAGCCTGGTGAAGAGAAGGTTCAGGGGGGACCTCAGAGGGGCTTCTCAGTACCTGAAGGGGCTACAGAAAGGCTGGATAAAGACTTTTTTAGTGGGATGTGTGATGGAAGGACTAGAAATGGTGGATGCAAATTGGAAGAGGGGAGATTTAGGCTGGAGAGAAGAAAGAAGTGGCTCCGTGTTCCCATTTTCCAGGAGAGCACCGGGACTCGCTCCCAGCGCTCCCAAAGCCATCCCTTGGCTCGGGACGGAGGACTTTCTGTTGCCCCCAGCCCCAAGTCGGGGGGTCTCCCACTCAGGGTTTTTTGGGGGAAGGTTGTGGTTGGCTTTGAGGGTGTTTGTGCTCCCTTTTCTGCTCCCTGTTGCTTTTCCTTCTGTTGTTTGGTTTCCAGACGGGCTGGAAACAAACTCAGGTTGCTGTCGGGGGTAGGGACGGTGGGTACCGCGGTCAGACCCCCCCATTGCCGTTACCGGGCGATGCCGTCGGGGGGTTACCGGGGGGATCGCGGCCCCGAACCTGAGACAGAGGCTCCCTCCAGAGGGAAGTGTCGGGATCGCAGCAGAGGGAAAGAAACCCTCAGAGAATCACAGAATGGTTTGGGTTGGAAGGGACCTAAAAGATCATCTAGTTCCAACCTCCCACCACACCAGGTTGCCCAAAACCTCATCCAGCCTGGCCTTAAACACCTCCAGGGATTGAGGGGGCATCCACAACCTCTCTGGGCAACCTCTCCCAGGGTCTCACCACCCTCACAGCAAAGGATTTCCATCTATCAAACCTTTCCTTCAGTCCAGCATGGTCTTTTCAAACTGCTCAACCTCAGGACTTTAGGACTTTGTTCCATATTAATAATGTCCTGAATACACGTTAGAAAATATTAAAAAAAAATGGAGTATTTTTAATTTTCATTAGGCTAACATAGATACCACTATCTTCTGATAGAGCAGTTAAATTTGCTTGTAACTTTTTTATTGATTTCATGTAACAAAAACCTGTAAAAACTTCTCAAGCTGCTCCCAAATGTGGGCTGTGAGGGACTGAGGCTCAGCCCCTCCATTAATAAATAGAAATGGCTTATTATAGATTTACCAGAGATAGCAAAGTTTTATAAATTGCCCACATATGTCTGTGTAATATATTTATTCTATCACATTTCATAGAAATTCTGGTTTATGAAATTCAGCCCTGAATATGTCACATGTGTTTTGCATATCTGGTGCCACAGTTGGCTGGGTTTATCTGAGTAAAGGATGATAAATGCCTCCTTGCCAGATGGGAAATTAAATGTTTTTTTTTATTTTTCCAGCTTTTAAAAAAAGTTTTATGAAGAGCAGCCTATATAAAATAATTAGAATAAATCACTCCCGTTTAGGTTGGGATTATAAATTTGAACTAGTAACAAAGAGATTAAGGACAAAAGCCAAAGAAAACTCATTTAGGTCCTAATTTCAGCAGGAGCTGGAGGATGTGGGGAGATGCTTCTGGGCAGAGGGGAGGGTAGGAATGTCTCTCCCAGCTCCAGAAGGGATAAATGCTTCACAGAATGGGCCTCATGCAGGAAAAAGTGCAATTTTATACCAGGCCACCCCCAATTCCAGCTCCAGGAGTCTCTGTTTCTGTGGGAGCAGCCCTTGGTGGCTGCAGAAGGAAAAGGCAGGTTCTTCTCATCTCACTCATCTCACTTTCTGTGTTTTTCCTGAAGTCATTTCTAAAATCTTCTGTTCCTGCTGGTCACTGTGATGCTGAAGAGTTTTCCTCTTGTATGGAGGTAGAAACAAACATTTCCAGTTGTAACCAGCCTTTTGCTGGAGGTGGCTGGCATCAGACTGGGAANATGCTGAAGAGTTTTCCTCTTGTATGGAGGTAGAAACAAATATTTCCAGTTGTAACCAGCCTTTGCTGGAGGTGGCTGGGATCATACCTGATGTGTTTTAAATGCAAATATTGCTTTGTGATTCCAAAAAAAAACCCAAAACCTTCCTGAATGAATCCCAGCTTCTGTGGACATGGAGGAGAGAAATCAATGGAGCCACTTGAGCTGTGGTTTGGGTTTTATCCACACCATTCCCCCTGTGCTGATGGAGTGCTGAGCCCCACCAGGGCTCTGAGCAGAGGGTGTTAATTAGGGTGCTGAGTCCCATTCCCTGGGCTGGGGGTGGGATTTGGTGCTGGCTCAGTCCCAGCCTTGCTGTGGCTTTGCAGGGCAGTGCAGGGGAAGAGTTTTCTTTTTTTTTTTCCCCTTTTTTTTCCTGTGATTAATTGTGAGGCTGGAGGTGACAGGAGACATAATGAAATTCATAAATGCCAAAGGCCGTCCCCAGTCACATTCCTGGCTGTTGGTTTAAGTTAGGAAGTGACAGGGGTGTGAACAAATCAGGGCTGGGCTGATAGCCCTTCAGTCAGGGGGAGAAGAAAAAGTAACTGTGGATGAGAAACCACGGGAGGTGGGCTAATGGGGAGAAATTTTTCAAGAAAAAGTGATATTTTACACGGATTCAGCAACAACTTGACTTACAAACAGATGTGTTCTGCCCACACCTCACTGAGGGGATTCCAGGACTTTTTTTCACCAGAGAAGATCCCAGCACAGGATGTGAACTGGAAGAGAGATGATTCAGGCTAGATAAAATAAATTCTTTATTTTGAGTGTGGTGAAACACTGCAACAGGTTGCTCAGAGAAGTGGATTTCCCCCTCTGGAGGTGCTTAAGGCCAGGCAGGATGAGGCATTGAGCAACCTGGTGTGGTGGGAGGTGTCCCTGCCCATAGCAGGGGGGCTGGAACTAGATGATCTTGAAGGTTCTTCCAACCCAAACCATTCTATGATTGGACCAAGCTGCCAAGGAAAAGCAGCTTGCAGCAGGACTGACTCACCCTGTGGCTGTGCCCACCTGTGCTCTGCTTGTCTTGAGGCTTAAAAATCCCCTGGAAACACAACTTGCAGCTTGAACAAGCAGCTTAAGCATTGCCCTAGAGCTCTCACTGCAGCCTGGGAATACTCTGCTGCTTCACCTTGGGGAGCTTTGCCTTGCTGTGTAAGGAATTCCTGCAGAGCCTGTCACCTCTGGCTGTAAATGGACCACACACTGATGCGTTGGTCCTTAGATCCAGCTGCCAGCAGCCTGTGTGAGGGCTGGCTGTGGTCAGAGAAGGCCAAGGTGTGCACAGTGTCTGTGTGATAGTCTAGCACTGCTAGAGGCTTCAGATTTTTCCAGCCAAAGATCCTGATGCGATGGTCCCAGCCTGCTGTGGCCACAATCCTCTTGTCTGGCCTGAGGGTGACGTGGGAGATTCCAGCATTGACAAGGGACAGTGTTTTGGAAACCTGGGGGAAAACATCACAGATGAGCTGGAATTAGTGAAACCAGAGAAGATGAAGGTACCTTCTGTGATTTTAGGAAGGGCAGTGCCCATTTGTACACACGATGGATGCTTTTCTTGGTGTGCTGGATGATCCCTGAGGTGAGAACAATGATAGATAAAGGTGGAAAAGACCTTGATTTGAGTCTATCTCCAGCTCCATTCTCTAAAAATAAAAGGTATTTATGGTTTCTATTGCAGATAAAGCTCTTTGTGCTCTGTCCCAGGTGCAGCTCAGTGAAACAACCCAGCTCTGCCCCTCCAGCCTCTCCTGTCCAAGCTGTGGGGCTCACACCTAAGGCCCTATAAGGCCTAAAGATTAATTTGCTTTCTTGCCATAAATAAAGGAGGTTCTGTGATGAGCACATCTCTCAGTTCTTTGTTTATTCACCTGCAGGAGCTGTTTACCTCCTACATTCTACCCCAAACCCATCACCTGACACTATCTTGCCCAAATCAGAGGGCTCATGACCAATCCTAGCTGCTGACAGGGGGGAATTTCAGCAACTTTCCTGCAGAAGACAATCCCCCAAACTTTCCCCATTGCAATAAACTCCCAAATTCCCTTCATCATCTCTTCCCTGACACACTGGAACATTGCCACTTCAAACAGAGCCCAGGTACCATCATTGCATCACTGCTCCTCCAACAACAGATAGCTCTGCACCACACTTATTAAAACCTTTTAGAATAAAAATAATGTGCCACTGAGTGGCTTTCCTACATCTACCATTACCTCAGGTACCTGGAATGTCAGGGAAAAAAAAAAAAAGAAAAAAAAAATCCCCATCTGGTTTATATTATTAATGCAATAGTGGAAAAAAAACCTTCATCCCTGTCCTCTGACAATCTCACATGAAAGATGGGTTTTTATTGGGGCTTTCACACGAAGCAGAGACACATTGCTCACAGCTCACACCACTGGAATCCCTCCTGTCCCACTCTGAGGAGCTGAGGATGTGACTAAGCCTGGGAATGGGAATTCCCCGTGGGAAATTATACCTGGAATATTTCAGGTGACCAACTGCTTCTTTTTTCCCCATGTGTCACACCTGTACCCCCCCCAATGTGAAGGTTCACTCAGGACTGATCCATGCTGTGGAGAAGAATCTCTTCTTTGCATTTATTTAGGATGAATTATAATTATAGAATTAATTATAATTTCTTCATATTATAATTAATATGAAGAAAGAACTTCCAGGCCAGCACCAGAGGGTTTGAAGCTTTAAGAAGCCTGTCCTGATGTCAGGTTTTTTTGCACCTCATCCTCAGCAAATGAATCTTGGTACCAAATTGGGATTTTTCCAACCTTTCTCCTGCCTCCCTGAGCCAGCAGGAGCTGAGGGCAGGGGAGGGCAGAGGTGGGCTCCTGGTGCCAGCAGGGCTGCTCCTCCTCTTTGTTTGCCAAGTATTTCACGGGTTATTTCTGTCTTTCCCACAGTGGAAAGAAGCCCTTAATCCATGGAAGCAGAGCCTTTGGAAAAGCAATCCTTTGTTTCTCATTTTTATAACTCATTTATAACGTTTAGGACATTCCAAGAGCTGAAGCCCACTAATGTGATAGATGAAGAAGCAGAGGCTGTGCCTGCTCTGAGCCCAAACCAGAAACAGCTGAGAGAGACAGACCAGAGCTCTGGCTTTTCTTTTTTTCCCTATTTTTTCTAAATCCTCACCATCTTTTGCTAAGTCCAGTCACACAGCACGGCCATTCTAACCAGTCTGTGATTAATTAGCTCCAGATCTGCAACAACTCCTCTTCATGACCAAATATTTTTTTAGCCTATCAAAAGTGTTAGTGCAAAGTGGGATAAATGGGGCTGGGGGGGAGGAAGGGGTTTGCCATCCATCCTGACCTGCAGGTTCTGTTGCTCATCGAGGCTCCAGATGCTCAGCACCTTTTCACATGAGCCTGAGATCCCCTTGGCCTTCTCTGAGTCAAAGTCAAGGCTCATCACAGGCTCCTGGTGGCAAAGGAGTCGACTCCAAGCTCTTCCCATTGACACATTCCACAGCACCACGGATCCATCCTCATAACCAGCCAGGAGCAAAGGCTGGGAACCACTGCTGGGCTGAGAAAGAGAAAAGCAGGCTGTGAGGATCATCCCCAGGTAAGTTTTAATCCAATCACCACGAAAAAAAACCTGAAAATGCTGTGAGGATTAGAGGTGTGAATGTGAAATCTTGGTCTGAGTTTTCCTCAGCACTTACACTTAGTATTTTTCTATCATCTCCAGATGATATTCATAAATATCTTGTTTTGATTGTGGTAAATTTCTCTCACCTTGCATTTATAGTTTATGAAAAATTCAGAGCACATGATAGTCATAAATACCTTGTTTTGATTGTGGTAGATTTCTCTCACCTTGCATTTATTATGAAAAATTCAGAGCACAGACTCAAGGAGGAATGTATCTTTCAGGATGGAGATGTATTTTGGTGCTAGAATGCCATTATCATGAGCAAAGTTTGCACAAAGAACACTATTTTTGTCAAGATCCAACAATGTTTTGGCAGCATCTCTAACACACAAAACTTTTCTCTCTGACAAACTGTTGCCCCTTCCACACTGGGAAAAAATAAGCTGGGGAAGTTTTATTTCACAGCTTTGTCCTTAAAAGCAACGTCTGGGAGCAGCTGAGTTCCCTCCAGCTGTACAAATCCCCATGGACCAAGTGTCACATGTCACAGCCCAGCAAGGGGACCAGAGCTGGTAACCACTGACCTCTGGGTGAGTCACCAAGGGGTTAACAGGCTCCCCAAGTCCCCCTGTAACCAATTGAAAGCTCTTTTGATTAATGATGTCACGGGGCAAAGGGCAGGGCACCCCGGGCAGACACCTAATTTATTTAAGCCTCTGAAATAACTGGGAGAAGGGAACATTACTGGATTACATGTCACACTTAAGGAAAATATTCATCATTGCTCCAGCCAAAGAATAATGACCCCGTGAGCTGTGACTGGTTTGAGGGTGAAGATGCAAATCCCCAGTGAAAAAGCAACTAAAACCCAAGCATGTGTTGAGGCCACTGATTTTTTTTTTTTCATAGGAGAAGAACCAGCAGAGTGGACTTTGGGATTATGAACTCCTCATGCAGAAGATGAAATGTATCCAGGAGCTCATTCTGCTCTGTCTGAACCCACAGGATTCATTTGCTTGCTATTTGGTCCTAAACAAATTAAAGGCCATTTATAAATAACTAATTAATGGCATCACAGTGTTGAAAGAGATTTTTCAAACACTGTCTGGCCACAGCTTGATGGCTCATGTACTCTATTCATGGTCCAGACTCTTCTCCCACTGGTGGCTGAATTTTTGGGGGAATTAAACCAAGAGGAGATGGGTGCTCTGGACTGTGAGGTTTGTTTCCAGTGGAAAAATAAAATTGTAAATCATTGTTCTCCCTAAGCAAAACATTTTGTTGTTGCATTTGGATAACTGTCAAGGGAGGAAGAGAAGGTGATGTGCTGTCAGTAATTGCCCTACTTTATATAAAGCAATAACTCTGTGTTTCCAGTTTGTACACGCAGCCTCACTGCAGGATCAGGGCTCGACCTTATGCAACCCCCCTCCCTCTGCCTTCCCCAGGGAACACAAAAAATGGAAGGGCAGAGACTGTCCTCACTCCTCCAAACCTCACTCAGCACTGCCAGCAGCAAGGGGGGAAGCTGAAGGGACAATGTGTTTGAAAGCATGAACCTACACAAGACAGAAATCCACTGAATGAAGTAATACGTCTGTATCCTTAGGAGAATGAGAAAAAAGTTTCAGCCCAAAAAAGAAAGCAGCTTGTTTGCTGCTCAGTAGCCACACAGGCTCAAACTGAGCCTCACTTTGCTTCTCTCTGTGAGATAAATTCATAAATTCATAAAATAAATGGTTTGGGTTGGAAGGGACCTTCAAGATCATCGAGTTCCAACTCCCTGCCATGGGCAGGGACACCTCCCACCACACCAGGTTGCNTTTTCAACCATTCCTCCTAGTCCTTCCATGACATATCCTATTCAAAAGTCCTCCCCCAGCCTTTCTGTAGCCCCCTTCAGGTATTGAGAAGTCACTATCAGATCCCCTTGAGCCTTCTCTTCTCCAGGCTGAACAACCCCAACTCCTTCAACCTGTCCTCTTAACAGTTGCTCCAGCCTTCTCATCATCTTCATGTCCCAAGTTCCTCATCCCTGCTGCTGCAGCAGCTCAGGTCCCTTGTCCATTTTTTATTGACACACCTGAAAACATGACAAACAGAGATGCACCCCCCCTAAACTCCTTCTTTCTGACCACGTTGTGGCTCTCTCCACATCAGCTTCTGCTCCAATTTGTTCATTCCTTGTGCCATGAGCAAGGTGGGACAGTCCTCTGGGCAAGAGGCTGTGGTGCTGGGCTGGGAATTACCCACCAGGTTCCACACCACACACACACACAGAGCAGCAAGAGGGCTCACCAACAGCTGAGTATCCTCCTCCTCCAAGCTTTGAAGCTGAGCTGCACACTCCATAGAGTCAGCCACAGCAGTGAGACAGGGAGGGATTATCCCTCCCCAAGCTCTGCTGTTCAGGAAGTTGTGGTGACTCCCCACAGCAAGGAAGAATTCACTTCCCCCAGCTCCTAGTCCTCTGCTGTACCTCCACTGGCAGCAAAATTAAAAACCACATAAAATTAAGACCCTGCACCTGCTCTGCTTCCTAGAGGAACAGCAATATTAATGCACACAGAAATTATGGCCACACAGAGGACTTTTTATGGAGGCAACAACATTTTCAACACCAAACATTTCCTCAGTTATCTTCATCTTATTAAAATACAAGCAGGAGACAGAAAGGCCCATTCATTTCATTGAGTACTGAACACTGATTGCATTTTCAGGAGAACTTTTCTGCTTATTAAAATCCTAATCAGTCTATTTAATTTTTCCTTCTATTTTTTTTTTTCCCCCCTTAGCTTTTAATTACAGCACAGGATTTGAATGGTGGCCTCTCCTCCATCTGGCTGGAGTCAGGGACTGAATTCTCCCTGTCTCAGTGTGTGCAGACACCAACACCTCCAATTTACAGCTGATGGGTAATTTTTTTCAGCTGAAATGGGTGCAAATTGGAAGAGGGGAGATTTAGGATGGAGAGAAGAAAGAAATTCTTTGCTGTGAGGGTGGCAAAGAGGTTGCCCAGAGAGGTTGTGGATGGCCCCTCAATCCCTGGAGGTGTTTAAGGCCAAGCTGGATGAGCAACCTGGTCTAGTGGAAGGTGTTGGGGTTGGAACTAGATGATCTTTGAGGTCCCTTCCAACCCATACCACTCTATGATTCTATGAAATCTATGAAATTCTATAAAAGTTCAGATGGAGCTGGAGGAGAGACACAGAACTGGGCTGGGTGGTACCACAGAGCCACTGGGGCTGACTGGGAGCTCATCTTTGTCACCAGTTCTAGGAAACTTGGTCCTGGTGCCCTCAGCTCCTCCCTCCCTCTGCTGCCTCCTCTTTGTGTGTCTTGTCTTTCATTAGTGTCACCCCACAGACATCATTTGCTGAATAATCTGCAAACAGTGTGTGTGGAGGGGTGGGTTTATGAACTGCTTTCATTTCCCTTTCTGTCCTAAGTCAATAGAGGCACCACTACTGTGTTGCTGTTGTAGGTCTGGAATGGAAATGTTCACAGAGTGCTTCCTTGTCCTGAGGGCACTGGAGTAAAATGTAACCTGCCATTAAAAACTCACTGTTTTTAAGTAACCCCATCATTTCTCATCATTCTTAATGCAGCGAGCAACCATATCAAACAGCTGGCTTTGGGAAGTCACTCACCCTCCTCTTGATTGATGCAGAACCTGTGTCTGTCCTAAGGACACAAAGCTTTCCCCAAGCATCCATACATCTTCCATTAAAAGCTCTGAAAGTTACATTAAGGATGTTCACAAATCTTTCCCCTTCCTCCCCCTCACCCCCCTTTAATAGTATAATTACTTGATTGGTTTGATAATAAATCAAAATCCAAGTGAGGAAAGATTCATGTGCTTCATATAAAATGAATCAGAGGGAAAACATTTCACAATTAGCAGGAGCTCTTGCCTTACCTGCCACAACTTCAGAGCCATGGGCATGCCCAGCTTGGCACCAGCTGCTGGCTTCAAGGTACACACTGACGTCTTGGATGGCAGCTCCAAAACCTCAACCTGACATCAGGAAAACAAGAGCTTTTGGTCAGGCTCCAGGTCAAACTCCTGCTGCTATAAAAACACGAGTCCTTTAAGGTGAGGAAGGCCAGAGTGAGCTCTTCCACTCCAAAGCATCTGTTGGAGGTGGAGTTGAGGGGGATCTGCAGCTACCAAAGGCAGTGCTGAGGGTTCTGTCCTTCTTGGAGTCTCCTGTCTGCCATGGAACCACCTCACTCTGGGCTGGAACAAAGGGGAAAGTCCTCAAGTATCAATAACCTGCTGCCAGGAAGTCCTTCCATGACATATCCTGTTAGAAAGTCCTACCCCAGCCTTTCTGTAGGGAGATTGAGAAGCCCATCACCTGTGGGACAGCCCCAGCCCATCTCCTTGTGCAGAGATGAGTTATTTCACAAATACAGCTCCTGTGGGACCAACTGGCAGGGTCTGGGTGACTGTGATGGCTTCCCAAAAGCTTCCTACAGCTCAGACCTTGCCAGAACATCTTCCTATTTCTAGAGAGTGTCAGCTCAGCTGCCAAAACCCACCTGCACTCCAGGGCTGCAAACCACACAGTCCTTCCTACAGCCACTGGGCAGTGGAGCAGGAATCTCTGCTCCAGATTTGAAGAAAAGAGACAACAAAAAGCCCTCCAGCAAAACTATGAACCAAAGGCTGACTGTATCTTTTTTTTCCTGGAGTTTTCCCCTTGGCAAAAGCTTGGGTGCCCAAGCTGGGTGCTGCAGAGCATCTTCTCACTCTCCTGTGCCCATCTCCACAGGGCACTGCCTCCCAAACTGCAGCTCCTGGGTAATACAGATAAATCTGCTGTGATAAAAACACTTCTGCAGGTTAAAAGAAGAAAAAAAAACCTCCTCCACTTTACCATGACTGAAAAGAGAGGAAACAGTGGAAAGGCTGCAGCAAGGGACAAGGACAAAGATGAGAAAAGCTTTTTGCAGGAGAGTGACAGCTCCTGAGACGGGTGCATTAGAGCCTCAGCCATAAATACTATTTCATAGACTTTGACAAGTGTAACCTAAAACTTGAAGTTCTGTGTTTATATTGGTTTTGCTTAATAGGAGAAAGATTTGCCTTTGCCTGGGGTTACTAGTGTTCCTGGGTGGCTAAAACTGGCCACAAGGAAACACACCCTTTTTCACATTAATAAAGCTTTTAACATGTTTCTGGCAAACTGGCAAGAGAAGTGCATGTAACTCATAATTGGTGATTTAAATGCAATCATGAACAAATAAATGCCTGTTCAGATCTCATTATTTATGGACTGAACCTGCTTTAAGACAAAATTACTCTTTTTTTGGGCACCAGCCAAGCATAAACACTTATTAAGTCTTAATTTTAATCATAAGCTGCAAATGTAGTGTGTCTCACACAGTGCTGCCTGTTTGGAAGCACCATATATTATGGGAGCTTATGTGAATTTATGGAAACCTGACACAGTCCTGGTGCAAAGGTTCACACACAGAGCACAGCTCCTCACCTTGGGAGCCTCAAAACCATTTCCCAACCATCACCACTTGCTGGGCCCAACACACACATGGAAATGGAAGAGAAGAGCTGTAAGAGACAGCAGGGTAAACGTCCTCTCTTTGGTCCAGATGATTATTTCATTCCTTTTTATGTGTGTTTGTGTGTGCACTCTTGGCCTGACACAAGCTCTTGTGGGGCTGACACAAGAATGTGCTTGTCAATTTGACTTCACTTCAATGTTATTGAGCACTTCACTCTCTCAGAGCACTCTCTCTGCACGGGAGAGAGCTCTTTGTTTGCTCAGAGGGAGGTCTGGGCCAGAAGGGTTGTATTTAAGGGTGCAGGGGTTGTGTCTACAGGCCTCCTCAGCTCTGCAAAAGGCTGAATGCTCTGGCTGGGAGCCAATAAAGTACTTAAATAGGTACTCAACTTCAAAAAAAAATTTAAAACTTCACATTTTCTTGTCACACAGGCACCATATATTGGTTCGTATATCAAATAAGCAGCTTTCACTTTCACAATGTGCATCCTCTAGTCCAGAGAAGCACGTGGCTGCTTATGAGCAGCTTGCACTGAGATACTTGAACACTTGGACCACTATTTTAAATTTATTTTAAATATTATTTAAAATTATTTATATTAAAGTCAAGCACTTGAAATAATTTCTTTGGGTGTGATTTCCTCAAATAGCCCTTCAAAGAAAAGCAAAGTTTCTACAAAGCAGAAGAGGAAATGGCCCCAGCAGCTGTAGGTGGGTGCAATAAGGGGCAGGCAGACCTTCCCCAGTAGGAACTGAAACAGACCCTACAATTACCTCACCCCAAACCAGCCCCAGCCCCACCTCTTTCAGCCACTTCCAGCCCAAGTACCAGTTAAAGAATTAGCCCCGGGTGAGAGACCACATAGCTCATCACAAATCACTGGGCAGAGCTCTGCCTTCAGAGGGAGGATGAGCACCTCCAGCCCCTCACAGACCCCCAAACACCTCCCCAGGAGGACTCTTGTTCCCCTGGAGCAGCACTCAGCAGCACCACAGCCGTTTCCAGACCTGCACAGCAGCAGCTGCAAACACTTAAACATCAGACAGCTCTTGGGGTGACACCCTGGTTATGAGAGCACGGGCTGTAAGGTTCAGGTAGAAAGGGTGATCAGAGCCCTCAGAGGTTCCTTCCTCTCTTAAACAAAGCAAAGATGTTTTTCTCCTTCTGAATGATCCTATTTCCAAATAAAAAAACATATCCCAAACACCACAAGAGACACTTCTTACCTCCTCCAGGGCTTTGGCAGCCATGGCCATCAGCCAACGTCCCTCTGTCACCTGTAGCAGGGAGCATCTGCAGAATCCCACATTCTCTGTCATCACAGAGTCTGTCACTGCTGCCCGACCCTCTGCCAAATCCCACAGGCAGATCCTCTGGTCACGGCCCTGACTGGCACAGAAAACAAGTTCTCTGTGAGCAGCAGCTCTGAGGGAACCTGGCTCAAAGCTGGGAAAGGAATGAGCTTTGCAGAACTTCTAGTAGGTTAATCTACCACTAAAACCATCACCCTTCTGCTACCAGCACCAATAGGTCCAGAAGGAACTGGGGGGAGGAAGGATCCAGAAGGATCAGACACAGCCCATCAGTCTCATCTCCTTGTGAGGAGAGACTTGGTCAAACACAATTAAGCTGTTTATATGTGTATATATATATTTACCAAATCTCATGAGTACTTGAACATTTTCATGGTAAAACCACCTACTTTTTACCATTGATTAGATCTCATTCAAAGGAAACAAAAGTATCCAGAGAGTAACCCATTTATCAAGAATCCCTCATTAATTTCTTTAATTAGCAGCACAGGAGATCTGCAGACTGTTGGGATTTCTTCAGCATCCCAGCAGAAACTCCTGCCTGCTGCTCAGCTGAGTGACAGACTGTCAAAACATCTATAGGAACAGCAACGTGGTCCAGCAGGGAAGGGTGTGATTCAGCTCTGGAACAGCCCAACAGAAAGTACAAGTAACTACTGTGTGGATGTACAGGCAGTGAGAGGAGAGCCATGGAAAAAACTCTATAATTACACAAACAATGCTCTTTCAGTATGATTTTATGGGGAGAGTGTTGATAATTGTACTTAAGCAGATAACAAATATAAATGCTAATGAGTTCCACTGGTATATTATAGGAGATGTCTTCTCTAGATAAACATGTTACAACACCTCCTAGTCATACAGACACCTTGGCATCTCCTCTGGATCACCTGTCTCATCCAAAGTACACAAACCTTCCCAACCTTCCTCTGCTCAGCCAGAACAGAAGGTATTTTGCAACAAAGCAAAAGCGTGCAGCTCAGCTTTCCTGCTCATTTTCAGCCTTCCTTTCTCTAGCTCTCATTCTTCTCTTCCTTCCCTTTTTCTCACACTCTTTTATTTATAAACTCCTTATATCAATTTTGATCTTCATAGAATAGTTTGGGGTGGAAGGGACCTTAAAAATCATCAAGTTCCAACCTCCCTGCCACAGACAGGGACACCTCTCACTACATCAGGCTGCTCAGTGTCTTGTCCAGCCTGGCCTTAAAAACCTCCAGGGACTGAGGGGCCATCCACAACCTCTTTGGAAAATCTTTTCCAGTGTTTCACCTCCATAAGAACCAGTTGTGAAATCTGTCACCTTCAAACCCCAGTGTTTCCTTTCCCTACTACCTTGCCCCCTTCTCAGAGGATTAACAGTGACACAACAGATCCCAACTTGTCACAGCACCATCATATATAAAGATTTTCTGTATTTTCATACTTTTGTGCATTTCAGTTCATTTTTAGTGATGCTAGAAATAACTGATTCCCTTTTTATTTTTCCTCCTTGTAATCCTACACATCCCAGAAACAAGGATAACTTCCCTGGTTTTTGCCTTGCTGACCTGAGGAGCTGCTCCTTCCCACCCATAGTCTCCACACAGTAGACAGATTTTCTTCCATGCCCATCCAGGACCGTGTCCACTCGTCGTGTTTTCAGGTTCCAGATGTGGATAAACCCATTTTCAGACCTGGAGCAAAAAGAGCAAAACATCAGAAAAGACCCTCTGAGACATTTCCTTTTTCTCCCACAAATGCAAAGCTGTAGGTGCAGAGACAACACCCCCATCACACACCAATCACACCCCCCCCAAATTTCTTTGCTCCAAACATAATTTATGGAAATAATACACTTTGTTTTAAAAAGGAAAGTGCCCCAGAGGCCAGACTGGGCTCAGCCTTACCCAGAGAAGAGGAGGGGGCTGCTGGGGTCAGGGCTGGCACAGGAGAAGTGCAGAGCGTGGACGGCAGCTCCGGTGCCTCTGAGAATAAACTGTGGGTCTGGGGGGGGCAGAGACATCCCAGAAACCTACTGGGGGAGGAAGAAGAAGACAGATGTCACAGAGGTTAAGGCAGTGAAAAACAACTCTAAATATGTTCTGATCAGGTCAGCTGATCTTCTCCTGCCCAGTTATCTCTCTGGGCTACCACTAATTTCTACTGATCATATCCTTCATTGTGCACAATTTCTTCTCAGCATCCACTGCTGAAGCTGCCCTCAAATCTGCTTAAGAAGGACAAAGACAACACTNCTGAAGCTGCCCTCAAATCTGCTTTTTGCTGCATGCAAAGAAAGACAAGGACAACTCTTCATAGGAGCTTCTCAACCCCTGAAGGGGGCTACAGAAAGGCTGGAGGAGGACTTTTGAGGTATGTGATGGCAGGACTAGGAGGGATTGACAGTGTGTGGAAGAGGGGACATTCAAGCTGGAGAGAAGAAAGAAGTTCTTTGCTGTGAGGGTGGTGAGACACGGGAAGAGGTTGCCCAGAGGTTGTGGATGCCCCCTCAATCCCTGGAGGTGTTTAAGGCCAGGCTGGATGAGGTTTTGGGCAACCTGGTGTGGTGGGAGGTGTCCCTGCCCATGGCAGAGGGGTTGGAACTAGATGATCTTTAAGGTCCCTTCCAACCCAAACTATTCTATGATTCTATGATTTGCTGCAGATGCCCCTCAGAGCTGTGCAGCCTTCTGCTGCTTCCTCTCCTCCAGCCTGACACAGAAATGCAGCTCCCATCACTCTCCCATCCCACTGCATTAGGCAAGAGGTGCTGTCAGCCCAGAAGAGAAGAGGGTGTTTGTGTCCCTGCTGGTTCCCAGCAGAGGAACTGCAGAGTCAGACAGGACTGGAGCTATGTGTTACCTGGTCAATTAAAACAACTCAACTTTTAATTGTCATCTCCCTTCAGTATCAGTGTTTGAATTGTGTTTAATGGATGCACTTGCTATTGCAGCCCATCTGCAGCTCTACCCCAAGTGTTTATAGATCAGTAATCACCACATGAAACACAACTGGCTTTTAGGACCAGTGATGAAACAGGATTCTTCAGTATAACGTGCAGCTCTCCCTCACTAGCACTGTGTAATTAGGTAAGAAATGAATGAGCTGAGTGGATATCCTCCATGTTTTAGCATCCTGACTCAGCTGGTTTATGGAGCTGTCTGACGACCCAGGCTCATACCAGGCTGGGGAAGATTTTCAGCTGATGACATGAGCTGCAGCTTCACCCCCACACACCAAGAGCTGTGAGATGTTTCACCCTGTTGGACCAAGGGTCTGGTCACCAAAGGGACACCTCAAAGAGAGAAAACCATACTCAGGGTGGTTTGTCAGGGAGTGGGATCCCCCCTGATGGCAGAAGATCCCAGGTTCCTGCAGAAAACAGGGAGACAAAGAGCAGTGGAACCCCCCAGGGGCTCTCTGGCATTAGCAGCCAGGGGTTTAATAGCATTTTTGTAATTAGTGCCACAGCAGTTTTTGCTGACAGACAGCAAGAGTGTGCGTGGTGTGGGAAGGGTTTTGCCTGGCACGGAAGAGACGCTGCTGCTGCATGTCTTTACAAGGACAATATTGCAGAGAAACCCTCGCAGAGGCTGCAGGAAAAAAAAAAAACCACAAAGACTGACAGGACACATCCAGGCTGGGACTTTTTGCTCCTTGGAGTCTGGTTCTTTGTTTGCTTTTTTGCTCTTCTGAGAAATAGGCTTCATCTTAAAGCTGTGCCATCTGCTATTTGGGTTTTGAGATGAGTCCCTTTTGCTTCCCTGTGACTGAGCAGAGGAAGGGCAGTTGGACAAACTCCTTCCAGCAAGAGCTGAACCACAAAGTCACACTCCAGCTGTCTGCTTCAGCCCTCAGCTTGGACAGGTCACTTAAGAGCAGGATTTAATTAAAAAGTTCTTATGCATCTAAATCAATAGAATGTCCCACGAGGTCGCAAACAGATGGAAAACTGGTTTTCAGTACCTTAAAAACTCATAAAAAGCTGCTGAGGGGACCAGGGTGTGCAGCTCCCAACCTGCTCAACACCACCCTGGCTCAATTCTCCCCCCCAGTGCCCAAGTGATTTAGAAGCCTTAAGACTCATTTCCAAATGAATTTTCAATCCTAAAAAAAAATCTCTAGAACTTTTTTTTTTTTAAGTTTCACCCCGGGTGCCTGAAAAATGAGTTCTGTAATTAGCACAACATTTATGCTCTCGTTAACTCCATCTCGCCTGGGGGAGCCCTGTCTGTTCCCCTTCACAGACTTCACTGAGTGAATTCCCTCGGTGCTGAGGCTGCTCTGGGAGCCAAGGCAGGCTGAAGGGTTTGAACAAGCTGCAGGAGGAGGTTTATTTAAAAGGATCTCAGGGCCAGATTGTCACCGAGACACCCCACACTCTGGGGATGCAGCATCATCTCCACCCACTTGTTTTTTAAAAGCCCCATCCCTTTTTTCTTGCTCCAGCCACCCTACAAAGGGCACAGCACCCTCCAGGAGGGGCTGATCTCTGCTGTGACACCCCACAGACAGCCAAAAGTACTTTTTTACAAGTATTTTTTTACAAGGTGCACTGCAAAGCCCTGGGCTCCTGCACAGATTATACTTGCTATGTGAACCAGGAGAGAAAACCCAGAGAAATTCCAGCTGTTCACATCAGTGTTTCAATTAGCAAACTGTTTTGTGCACACACATTACCTACTGAAAAGGGGGTTGTTTAAAAAAAAATTTTAAAAAACCTTTCTGCTAAATGCCAGAACAATAGAATTCCCTTCAAAATGACATCATTTTATAGAACAATTCACTATTAAAATCTCTCACAAAACTCACTTTGTTGAAGTTGCAATTAAAATAATCTCTGAGCCATTCGGATGTCCGAGCAGTGCTATCATTTGATATATAAAAAAAAGCTTTTTATTTAATGAGAGTCATTTAAAAATATGTAAATGTCAAAAGGATTACCTTGGAAAAATCTCTCAGAGAATTAAAAACATTAAGAGATTCCCACAGGAAAAATTCCAGCAGAATTCAGCAACTCTCCTGTTCCCACTCCTGTCACTTGTATTTCTATCACACGTTGAAGCAAAAACAAATTGCTATTAAAATATCATCCAAACACCCTCCTCTCCCCCACAAACTCCACTGGGCAGTCTGAGATACCAACAGCTCAAGCAAAGACAAGGGGAAAAAAAATCCTCTTTTTTTTTTTACTGCTCTATGTAAGACTAAAGAAAAACTCAGTGGTAAAAGGGCTTTTTCAGGTATAGGAGAAATAAATCTCTCTGGGCACGTCTGGCAAACTGATTTGGGACTGGACCCAGCAGGTGTGCACACATAATTACTACTGCAAGGATTCAACACATCCAGGTGTGCTCCCAAACACATAGACAAAATCCCTCTTCTTTTTTTTTCCAGAATTCCTACTCTACCAGGTGCCACCCTCCCAAAGGAAAAAAAAAAAAACCAAAAAATTAGAGCAAAGAACGAGCTGAAAGAGATGGGAAGAAATTGTTCTTCTTTTTATTCTTTTCCAGGCTCTTTTAATTTCCACTCTAAATGACACCATGGGGTTGTGTGACACCAGCTCTAACTTCCCAAACACGATATAAGACCTCAGAGGAGCTTCTCACTACCTGAAGGGGGCTACAGAAAGGCTGGGGTAGGACTTTTGAATAGGATATGGGATGGGGAACCAGGAATAAAGGATGTAAATTGGAAAAGGAGAAATTTAGGCTGGAGAAAATAAAGAAATTCTTTGCTGTGAGGGTGGTGAGACACTGGCAGAGGTTGCCCAGAGAGGTTGTGGATGTCCCCTCCATCCCTGGAGGTGTTTAAGGCCAGGCTGGATGAGGCATTGAGCAAAAACAAAACAAAAAATTTTAAAAAATCTTCTTTTCTGCTGCCACTTAGACAATGACTGATGGAAGTTTCCAGGATGGGCAGACAGCAAGGAGAACTCCTTATCAGCAGCTGGTGAGGAGCCAAGAAATTCGATGGGAGAAAAAAATTCCTAATAACCAGGGTGCAATGTAACACCTTCTTAGTGATCTCCACTCCCTTTCCTGCTCCTCACAGCCTTAGCACCTTTTTTGCCTCTAAGCATCCCCCCACTGAGTATGGCTAAACCACAACACAGTATGATTTGAAGTAAAAAATCTGCAAGAAAAATATAGATAAATGTCAGTGTGTTACCCCCAGGAACAGCAAAGCCCAGGCTGTGCCCTGGGATTCACTCTCAAACACTTCCATCTGCAATTTCTAAAGAAGTCACTGCACAATAATTACTTTCTCTATGAAAACAGAGATTCATCATGGGAACAAAAGTAAGAAGGACTGTAATTATTTGAAGGACACTGAGTTAGCATATGGATTTCATTGCCACTTACACATCTTGGTCACTGAAACAAAAAAGCTATTAATCAATACGTAGAAGCCATAAATTAACATAAACATTAATCATTCTAATACTCCCACTGTGTCCCACTGATAATTTTTTTCCAGCCTTTCATTCTGACACATTTGCCTTCAGCTATCAGCTGGCTGACCCTTTTTAATACAGCTAAACATTTTGGGCATTACAAATCTTAGTGAAGTAAACAGTGGGGAGACAGTCAAGTATCATGGGTCTGGTTGTGCCAAAAACAGGGAGGGAGGGGGTTTAAGAGCTGGAGAACCCCCACCCCACACACACCATGCCTAAAATACAGCTGGAAGAGATGAAATCACAGTGTTTCACACACAGAGGGGGAAGGACACACATGGCTTTCACTTTCTGTCACCATTACCAGCTTGGTGAGGTGTGAGTGGGTACCTACAGCCAGCCCTGTCTGCAGGAAAACAGGGAGAAGAACCCCCAGCAGCTCAGCTCTGCAGCACACCCCGTAAAGATAATGCAAAAAAGACAACAAAAGCTTCATCACTTTGAATTTTAAAAGCAGAATATGAAAATGCACAGTTCAAACAGCAAAAAGAAGGATTTAGATAATTATCTCTCTGTAATGTACCATCAGAAAATGAATTTCACTTTGGACAGTTGATGGATCTTTGTGATCTCCCAGCAAATATTGAGCCTGGAGCAGCCCCAGCAACAACCAGCAGTGCCCTGAGACAGCGTGGGCTCCCTTAAACACCTCCCAGACATTTTAACAGGCATTTCCTGCAATCATCTTGTTTAGTAACAAACTATTAAAAAAAAAAAAAAGAATTGACAGAGAAGAAATCTATCAAGTGGTTACAGCAACCCCCAGCTATGTGGGGTAACTCCGAGCAATTAAAATATCACCCTGTTTTGAAAAACCAATTAATTCTAAACACATATTTTTCCCATGACAAACTTTTTTTTTTCTTTTACTATGATTATTTAATTTATTCCCCTTCTAATTATGCTTTAATTAATCTGCTCTTGTATAATTTTATACTGTTCTCCTGGCACCTGCCCAAGGAAGACAATGAATTGATTGCGGCCACGTTGCGCCACAGCAGGAACTGTCACGTCGCCTTCAACAGCACCTTTATTTATTTGTCTCCTCTATTACTTTTCTTTTCTTCCCACAGGGCATGGGAAGGGGAAACACACTACAAATTGGATGACATTTTTGTCTTCTATGCATTTTTCTTTAAAGTGTGAACCAGAATCTAAGTTGTTCATACCGAGGAAATGTCTCTGTAACGTGATATTGCACAGTAAAAATCCAACCTGTAGGAATTAACTTTTGCTTCTAAAATACACAACACAGGAACTTCTCAATAGATTCCTGACATGCAGAGAGAGCTGCTTCCATGACATTTCATCTTCTATACTTCTATCTTCTATATTCTTTAAAAGTGTGAACCAGAATTCAAGTTTTCATAACAAGGAAATGTCTTTGTAACTCAATATTTCACAGTAAAAATCCAACCTGTAGGAATTAATTTATACTTCTAAAATACACAACACAGGAACTTATCAACAGATTCCTGACATGCAGAGAGAGCTG
>VZTY01016124.1:3259-35158 GCA_013400935.1 Turnix velox | reverse complement strand
GGTGGAAGGGTGGGAAGAAATGGGTTTAAAAGCAGACATTTGAGATGATGAGGGCTGCTAGACTTTTAAATCATGTGCCTGAAGTAAGTCACAGGCTAGAGCTGGCTCTGGTGACAAAGCATTAACCCCTTTGCTGTCTCCATCCATGTGGGACAATCCCACCTGGACCCTATAAATCCTACATCTACTTTCTCAGATAATTAAATTCTTTTGTCATTTGTTTTCTTCCTCAAATATGCATGAATTTATCTCTTAAAAAGCTAAAAAGTGTAAATCAGGTTGGGCAAATTTATCTTCTGCTTCCTGAGCAGAGATGGCACCTGCACAAAGCAAACACCAAACTTTTTGCTCAATATTTTGCCCTGTCCCCACTTCAGGTGGAGAGCAAGGACAGCACGAGAGGGAATAAAATAATTTATATGAATAGAATTAACAGTGAGGAATTAATTTTAGACTAATCCATGTGCAGGAGCAGCCACAAGAAATAAAGCCAGGAGAGTCCTCAATATTGATTTCACATATTTTTCTGTGGCACAATCAGATTCTCCATCTGTAACTCAAACTTCAGAAGGACGATAATTTACGGAAAGGAGATTAATTCAGCCATTTTTGAGTCAAAGCTGTATTTCAGCCTCATCCCAAATCCTCTCTATCGTTAGGATCCCTTTCCCCTTTGAAGACTTAGTGAATGATTGAAGCTTCTACTTTCTGAGAAACAGATAACACAAGACTAGTAATCTGACTCTAAGCCACTGGATAAAGGCAGTTTGTTTCCTCTTAGCCCATCTGTCAACACCTCTTCAGTAATTAGTCCTAATTATTACAAAGGGCTAGCCTCCCTTTCGCATTATTAAATCAGAAATAGTATCATAGCCAGGTATCTTTCAGCACCTCCCAGCCTACCGACCTTCCATTTCATTGAATCTTCCATCAGTATCCGCCTTTGGAAGAGCCTCAGCAGTAATTTTAGCATCGGCTTCAAAAGATGCAGATCCCAGAGAGGAATTCCAGGGATGCACTGGTATCCACACCCACGGGAGAGCAGCAACAATTGACCTTTACATTGTTCTCTAAACTCCCGTGGTACAAACCTCACATCTCTCTGCACAGGAGAAGGGGCTTTGCCTTCGTGCCCAGCAGCTGCTTTGAACTAAAACCCAGGAGGAAAACCAGGGAAACTCCGTCTGGAAGAGCCGAGGGTCAAACCTTAAAGAAAACAATGCAGCTCCAACCTTTCCTGGAGGAAGATAAATTTGCAAGTAGGAAACGGTAACTAAAAATATGCATAAAAGTCCTGAAGTGTGAAGAAGATTTAAAAAGCTCCTTTTATTTATTTTTGCCCTACAGCTGAAAGTACTTCCCCGGAAAAAATACTTTGCAAAACAAAAGGGACGATGACATTGAAACTCCTACAGAATCAGAGCTCAATTAGCTGGGGCTTTAGTCAGACAGCTTTAAGCTCTCAGTTTGTGTTAACATTTACTTAACTGAAACAAGGAAAAAAAAAGGACACTCTTAAGAAGCAAACACTCGTTTTCTTTTGATTAAAAGCCAAACATGTTTCCCAACAGCACATCCCAGACCGCCAGGGAGGGCTTGTTGTTTACTCTGGATTTCTCACCAACACCAGCAGGTACCACCAGATCCTCAGACACACTGAGACACCTTCCTCCTGCTCTGCTGCCATCTCAGCCTTCTGTCACCTTCTAAACAACTTTGCTTTGTCCTACAGCAAAGAGAATTAGTGGGTTTTTTGTAGGTTTTTTTATCCCCCTCTTTGCAGGTCTCCTCTAAGTGCTAAAGATGCTGGTAAGAAAATAAAAACTAAATAAATAAAAATAGAAAAATTATTAAAGAGCTAGCTACTATGTAAGAAGCTGAAACCTAAATATTTTGGGTTTGAGGTGCCTGGGGAGCAAGCCCAGGCTGCCCAACTGTCACTGACACCCACTGCCCAGGACAGGGGCCACATCCCACAAGCTGGGCTCTCACCTGTGGATGTGCTTGGCCCCAAGTCCCTCTTCTGTCTCATCCTCTCCACTTGGTCTGCTTGGAACCTGCACAAAGACACCTCCAGAGCAGAGGATGGGAGAATGAAGGAACAACAGGGATGCAGCTCCTTGCATAGGTTTTTTTATACCTCCCTGCCAGCGCTCCTCTGCACCTGGAGAGCTTCTCACTGCACAGACAACTGCAGCTCCCTGCCAAGAAAAATAAAACACACTAACTTTTCCAGGTTGTACATTTTCCACAGGCATGCCATGTCAGCAACAGGCAGGCATTTGCCTATCAATGGATCAGAGCAAACTACACTCACATCTCAGCTACCAACAAGGCTTGGGAGCAATTCCTTCTGGAGCACCCCATAGCAATCAGGGCTCCAGCAGTGACAGCCTTCCTAAGGGAAATCCCCAAAGGGGCTCATCCAGCCCTATAGGATGCTCTTTGGGGAGAAGACAAGCGTCTGACCCTTCTGCATCCACCTCCCAGTGCCCCTTTTTGCCCAGTTGCTGTACTGGTGCTGCACAGGACACATCCCAGCTCCACCAACTGCTCTCTGCTTCTCACCTTGCAGGATTTGCAGGGCAGTAGTGGCACATTCAGCTTTTTCATCACTTGGATGATTTTGTAAATCTCAGGGTCTGTCTTTCTCTACAGCAAAGAGTTGCAGTCCCTTCAATCTCTCCTAGCATGGCATTCATTCCCTCCATCCTTTCAGCTCACACTTCCTGCACCATCTCTAACTCCACTGAATCCACCTGGAAAAGCAGGGAACTGAATGTCCTGCCTCACATATGAGCTCAGGGAGATTTTCCTTAGGAGCAAAACAACAACCTTGACGAGATAAAACATCACTGAACTCAAAAAAATAATCACCTGGCACTTTCAAGAGAGAAGTCAGTCCCTTCTGCAACAGAAATTGCAGCAAATACACCTGGCAGAGGAAGAGATCTTTGCTCTCAACAGCAGAGAGAGAGAGCAGGCTCAGTGAAATGCACTGCCCAAGCATCTACATCTGCCAGAAATAGGATAATATTTTAACTTCCTGAAACACCTAGACTTCCTGGAATTACTGTTTTAAAAACTCAGAGGAACTGATAATGTCCATCTGAGCTTAAGACTGTTCACTGCACTGCCACCAGGACAGGAGCCACAGCTCCCTGAGACCTGGATGTGACATTATTGGTGGCTCATCCTTCACACAGTGCCCTTCCCACACACCCACAGCAGCCACAGAGCATGAGCTGCAAGTGGCTTTAGCTCCCTCTGACACAAAAACCTCCATACTAACTGTTTTGCAGAAAACCAGACCCCAGTTTAAGTGCAAGCTCTGTGGTGAGCTCCTTTTCCAAGTCTGTGAGTGCAAGTTTCAGGGAAGAAGCCTGTGCCAAAGAACATTATACCTACTCGGGCAGTAAATTCTTCATGGATGAGGTTTTGTACATAAATTACCTTCATTTACAGTCTCTGAATGCTCTCCTGAATTTTATGGGATAATATGAATTATGAGCACCCATGTCTTGCTTGTAGGTATAATCTGAGGCAAATCTTTTTCTCCTCAGTGCAAAAGGCTCTGGGAGTGAGCATCCACTGCTCAGCAGAGGTGTACACACACAGCTGTAGAGATGTGTCTGCAGGAATCAGGTCTAACTGGCATTCAATCTGAATCATATGGTTAAACAAAGGCATTAAAAATATCTGGAAGGCTTTTTTTTCCCCCCCTAAACCTTATAAAAACTTTGATTTCTTAATCTGTTATTTCTTGGTTTGGTTATTGGTATATTTATGGTTTGGCAAAACAACTCCTTTAAAATAAAACTGTAGGTTTAAAGTTGCACTATTCACATATTTAATTGAAGCCACTATTGTAATCCTTACAAAATTTGNTTTTTTCCCCCCCTAAACCTTATAAAAACTTTGATTTCTTAATCTGTTATTTCTCGGTTTCGTTATTGGTATATTTATGGTTTGGCAAAACAACTCCTTTAAAATAAAACTGTAGGTTTAAAGTTGCACTATTCATATTTAATTGAAGCCACTATTGTAATCCTTACAAAATTTGGCTGGGTTTCAGGGCCTGGGCTTGGATGCATTTTGCTGGTTCTGCTGGATTTTTAAAACCCTGGAGATGTGGGAATGGAATGAGGCTGCTCACTGTTATTATTAGTCTCTAGTAAATAGTGCTGGTGACCCACTGGAGCCTAAATCCCAGCCCTTCTGCACAGATCTGGGTGCTTTGGACTCACTTCATACACAGCACTTGCCTCAGAAGCAAAACTCCAGGTTTCCAGCAGAGCTCTGATTTCAAGAACCTCCAGGAATACGAGCTGGCCAACAGCATGCAGACCCTGGCTCTGCAAAATGCTCTACCCCACCATCAAAATCAGCTTTCCTACTTTCCAAGGCATCACAAGAAGGTCCAGGACTAGCAATTTTTTCTGCAAGGACCCAAAAATCAGCTTCTGACAGGCACTGAGAGCAAGAGGCAGCAGCAGGAGGGGTAGAGGATGGTGTGGGAATGCCTGCCCTGCTCCCACGACAGCGAGGGAAAGATGGGGCACCAAGGCTCATCAACAAGATCAGACAAAAAGAGAAAACACTGAATCATATTAAAAGCAATTACCAGAAAAGAAGACTTCTGTAAAATATTTGCAATCAGCAGCTCAAGGCCTTCAGGCTGAGTCTTGCAGCGGGGCGGCGTGTAGCGGCACCACCCCAGGAGCTGCTGCAGGAAGGAGGGTGACTCAGTCCCAGCTCCTCCCTGGCTCCCTTCCTCTCACACGGGAGAAAAAAAAATATAATTTCACCCCTTCCCAAATGCAATGTACACCCACCTCAACCCTGAGAGCACAAGAAGCCCTGCAGCCCCTGTGTGACAGTGAGAGTGAGGGAAGGACGAGGCACCAAGACCCTGTTGCTTCCACCCCTTGTCTCTCCTTTCCAGTGCCCAAGGCTGTTGTGTAAAGACCCCACATGGGACAAATTTCCTTCCCCTCCTGCCCCGTGGTGCTGCTGGGGATGGAGATAGCATCAGCATGAAGGAATATCCCAGTTAGGAAGAACATAATGATACCCACATTTAATGGGCACAAGCACGAAGGCAACAATCTCAGAGGCTCTGCTTTTGTTAAAAAAAATAAAATAAGGGGTTATTATAAAAGTGCCCCAATTAGATTGTCAGGCACACTACAATATTTATGGTATAAAAATCACTATAATTACATGCTAAGTGCTGATTTCAATTATTTAGCAGTGGAGCAATAAAATGAGCAAGTGCCCTTATAAAGTTGCTTTCTCAGAGTAACCACAGAACACAAAAGGAGCTAAAAAACAGTCTGTTGGGATCCTACACACAGATCAGTGAGACAAGGGTTTTAAGGTGCAAGGACCTTGAGGCTCAGTGTCCCAGCTAAGCTCTGTGTCCCTCAGATCCACTTCTCTTGCTGCAAAGTCTTGCAGTGGAGCTACACATGGGAAAAAGAGTGAATCATTCCCATTCCCAACCCCACAGCTCCATTCTGATTAGAAATAAAATCCCCTGAAGGTCTTCCATGAGCCCCAGTGGCCAGGAAGGAGTGGGAAGAATGACTGTGAGGGAGGAAGCACACACACACACACACACCAGCTGGGAAAAGGGACTATAAAAAGCTTCTCTTACACAAACACGGGGGGAAGTAACCAACACCCTCGATTGTTGGAGGGAAAGGTGCGGGGCACAAAGACACAGCCAGAAGAAAAATTAAAAATTGAGAAATCCTGAAAGCTCCTCAGGCTCCCAATTGCTCTCAGGGCTGAGAGATCTGCTCAACCAGGTCAGTGTCTGTGCTCACTTCATTTTCCTCACACTGTTTTGGGTGGGTTTGCATTTATTTGGTGTCTTCCCCTCAAACTCAATGTGTTTGTGGCTCTTCTCCACTCTCTTTGTGCACCCCAAAAGCCCCCAAAGAGCCTGTTTGCAGCTCTGCTCTCCTTCCTCCTAAATAGAACTTCTCCCCTCAGGTCCTCTCACCATTTTCTCGTGGCAAAATCAGTGGCCAACTGATTCCTGAGCCTTTATCTATACCCAGAGCATCACATAGTTCTGCAACCTGAATAAAAAAAATAATAACAACCTTCAAATGCTTATAAAACTCTCCTGCTTCTTGTTCTCAACATCCAAACTCAAATCCTGAAGATAGAAACCTGCATTTTAAGGGGAGGCAGTTCTCAGTTTCTCATCCTGAACGAGCTGAACTGTGCTGCTGGGGATGTCTGACAAGATCTTTTCTGCATCACACCTCCTCTGCTAAACACACAAAACATGCAGCAAGTGATAGTTTTGTCAGCCACCAGCTAATCAAATGAAAAATTATTAGGCTTAGAAAAACAATAAAAGCAGAAGCCAGCTGTGCATTTGCTGGATAAAAAAAAAACAGTGTCTCCTATGTTAGCTCATGTGCATTTCAATTTCTGGGAAGAAAATAATGGGACTTTCTCCACCCTTTCTCATGTGAGCCATAAAATAGATTTATTACCTAGGATATATTCTGGGTTTTCTCCTGAGGAAAAAAGAAAGTGGTGGAACAAGTTCATTTTTTTCTCCCCCTTCTACAACTAGGATTTTCTTTATAATAAACACAGAGCTTAATTTTGGTATCATATATCCCTTCTATTTAATGCTCTGGTCACACTTTTTACCTTTCTAAATCTTGAATTGTAGCATTTCCATTTCAGTGGGGAATCCCCAGCTGCTCCAGCTGTCCCAGTGTGAAAAGTCTGCCCTGAGATTCCTCCCTGGGTTGTTTCAAAGCAGAATCTTTCCCTTCTCTAAATCAAAAAAATTCAGCTTCTAACCAAAAAATTACAGAATAGCAATAAAACCCCACCTTGTGTTTCTTTCCAAAAAGTTGTTGCCCAGTTTTACCTGAGTCCAGCAGCCCTGGAAAACTCTGCTGGCCACTCAGAGGTCTGGGACAGGGCTGTGTCCCATCTGGGGAGCTTTTCCTGTACAAATGACTGTTTCTAACTGGAGTAGTTGCCTTTTGACCCTTACAAATAAATCATGAAAGAGAAAATTTGCTGACTAAATGAATTTTTTGGTCCTAAGGCTCCTTTGCTTACAGGGTGATGTTACAATCCTAAAGACCTACACCAGTAAATCCCACAACAGAAGGTGCTTTCCCCCTCTCTCACTTTCACTTTAGAGACACAGCAGAGACTGATTTACATTTGAAATGTTCCTCAATCACAACACAGTGCGTTGTCAGGGCTGAGCTTGCAGAGAAATAACACTCAGCCTAACAATAAAACGCCTGGAAACAGCACAACATCTAGTACAACACAACCCATTGTGCTGTACCCAACAGGAGCATGAGTGTGTGCTGGTAATTTCATAAGCAAAACTGAAATACCTCCATGAGCAGGGAGATAAAGACTTTAGCACAGCACACCTCACAGGATTTGCTGCTAATTTCAATGACAGAAAGGTGGTTTTTTTTATTATGAGCATTTTCCGGGTGCAAACCTGTGCAACAAATGCCATTTTAAACTTGCTTTTAACTTTAGTTATTTCCCAAGGATACTTAGGCTCCCTGAAACCCCTGTGTGGGACTGAACTAGTGGCTCAGGAGACTCGAGGTCACCAAGAAGGACTATGGGAAGTGTCCAGGAGCCTAATTTGTCCTCAAAAGAGTCCAGATTTCTCCTGTTGACCCCTTCCCCTGGACCTCTCAGCCATCAGGAGAACCATGGCAAGGAGTGGGAGGTGTCCTTGCTCACCAGGTCCCTTCTAACCCAAACCATTCTATGATTCTATAAAAAGTCTTCACAGCAGTGAAGCAAACCCAAAGTATTTCCCTACCAGCAGAGACTGATGTCTGTCCAACCTGCACCCACACAACTCCCACCTGCAGCATCTTCCAGAGACGACTGGAGACTTCTAGAGATTTCTAGAGATAACTAGAGAGATATTTCCCAATCACAGCATAGTTTTACAGCAAAAAAACCAAAATTATTTTGCCTGCAGATCACTGCAAGAGTCATTTAAAAAGCAGTAAGTTACTCCAGAAGTTTCTTTTAAATGCAGCAATTTAGTTAAAAAATAAATTAAATGTTCTCTGTAGAATCTATGCAGACAGGACAAACAATAAAGCATACAATAGTTTGAGTCGGAAGGGACCTTAGAAATCATGAAGTTCCAACTCCCCTGCCATATGAATGAATGAATGAAACACTTCCGAGGCAACCAAACCTCCCCAAAAGCCTCACAGAAATGCCGTGGAAATGGGGTTTTGAGGGAACTCCGTGTCCCCGTGAGACCGGTGCAGAAAGCAGAGAGAAGGGCTCTCCAAAATCACGGGGAGACCCCTCCCGGGCGCCCCGTCTGTCGGTGACACCGCTGAAGGGGCATAGGAGGTTATTCCCCGCTGGAAAGCGGAGTATAAAGAGGTTCGATAAAAGGTTTTTTCCGCTCTAACTCTCCGTGAGGCTCCCCGCGGGGCCGGTAGAGGGAGCAGGAGGCGGGGAAGCCCGGCCGGGAGCGGGGTGGGCTCGGGCGNGAGCCGGGGCCACAGTGGGGAAGAAGAAAAGGAGGAGGCTGACAATGGTAGTGTTTGATCTTCCCCGTTACCGGAGCTGTGGTGCCAGTGGGGAGCAAGAGAAGGATTCCCTGCTCTGTTCCTCCCTCTTGCCGCTGAGGGGAGGCTCCGGGCGGGGCCGCTCGCGCCGCCGTTGCCGTGACGACGCCGCCGGGCGCAGGCGCAGGCCGGGCCCGTCACAGGCGCGCGACTCCCGCTCCTCCGCCCACACCGGGACCCGGCTCCGTTCCCTCCCCGGCTCTTACCGGCAGCCGCTCCGCCGGGGGATGCGGTAGGAACGGCGACAGCGATGATTCGGCGATCCCCTGCTGTCCCTGCGGCCGCTGGTGAGGAGCAGACAGGCATAGAGGAGCGCCGAGCGCAACCGCCACTCAAGCGGGCTGCGGCGTGACGTCACGGGGCACGCGCAGGCGCAGTGCGCGCGGAGGTCGCGGCGGGAGGGTCTGGTCCGGTCCAGGCCCCGGGGACGTGAGAGGGAGCGAAGACACGGCCTCAAAAGGAGCTGGAGTCCCCAAGATGTAGGGTTTGGTTCTCGGTGGTGGTTGTCGGGACCTGGTGCTGGTTGTCCGGGCCCTTCAGGCGCCGGTTCCCGCTCTGCCGCCGTCTCCGCTCCCGGCTGTCGGGCCTCTTGTGGCGGCCGCTGGGCCCGGGGGTTGTTGTGAGGTAAATGGAGCTCTGTCACACAGCACTGAGCTCCTCTCGCTCTGCAGCTCCTCCGAAACTCGCTCCTGGCAAGGAAATAAACCCTCGGGTAAGAGACAGTGGAACAAACCCTCACACGGGCAGGAGGCAGGGAAATAAACACTCATATGGGGAGGAGACGAAGGAAGAAACCCTCACACGGGCAAGAGATGGAGGAATAAACCCTCACACGGGTAGGAAGGGGAGGAATAAACCTTCACACGGGTAGGAGACCTACTTTGCTTCCCCATTCCCTGCTGTGGAGGGCTCCAACACTACCCAGGGGCTGTGAGGTCTCCTCCTGAGCCTCAGTGTTACAAAAAGCACAAATAAAGCCCCATATTTCTATACATTTGGCTGAAATGATTTGAATGAAGAAATTGAGATCAGTGGATCATTGCTATGGAATACAGGTTGTGGATTCCCTCTCCCTGGAGGTGTTTAAGGCCAGGTTGGATGAGGCATTGAGTAACCTGGTCTAGTGGGAGGTGGGGGTTGGAACTAGATGATCTTGAAGGTCCAACCCAAATAATTCTATTAATATTGGACATAATGAGCCCACAAGTTCTTCCAGGTCTTCAGTTTGCAAGGAGCTAAATGCCAGTCAGAACAGGGTACTCTTAATGGTCCCCACAGTCGCCTGGAGAATGAAATCCTCCTTTCCCAACACAAAGCTAATGAGCTGTGTGGCAAGATAAGGGGGTTATCAGGACTCAGCAATGACAGAATCCAAATAATTCCACAGAAATTAATGCAAGGTCAAATTTATTGCAGAGGGATGCAATTTGTAGCTGTGAGCTCTATTGTACAGCATGTTTTGGCATGTTCTGTGCCATCAGCCAGGTCTCACACCAGCAGCTTCTCCATCCTGAGCAGCACCAACATGTTTTGTCACCTCTAATTCCTTCCCTACAGAGCATCAGGACCCTTCTCATGGGGCCAGGCCTGAAGCTTCAGCAGAAAACCTGAAGGTTTCACCTCTGCTGGCTCTGCCTCCTGCTTTTCAGACTGTTTTTTTGCTCCCTTCTGCTTTACAGACTCTTCTTTTTTTGAGAGGGAGGGGTGAAATGAGCCCTCCAAACCTTTCAACCTTCTGTCTACCAAATAAACACCTTTCCCGAGAGTAGCCCAAGCTCCTTAGGTAAAGCTTTAAGTCTCAAATCCCAAAGATACACTGTCTCCTTTTAATAATTTCATAGTGGAAGCCCTTTATTTGCCCATTCCTCTGGCCTGCTGGAGGTTTGCAGTGCTGCTGGTTTAGGTTTCGGGATTAGCTGAAACCAGAGTGCCTTAAACCTCTTTAGAGGTTTGGGATTAGGTCTGCTCGGGTCCTGCCCAGCTTTTCTCTGCGAGGCTGAATGGAAGGGCAGGAATATTCCTCGTGTGCTGATCCACAGGTGTTTGGCAAAAGCCCAGAGAACATAAAGCAAGCCCTGGAAGAAGGGTGGAGGCAAAAGCCCTGGAAACATGAGCATTGGCTAAGTCTCAGTCCCCCCGTATCACTTGCAGCAGCGGCTCTCCCAGACTCCTTCTAAGTGACTTTAAGCAGGGATCTCATTTTTATGTGTCTCCCTCTCAGCCCAATGTGAGCAAATTGAAGATCTGTCGTGCAAATGGATGGTGGGGTTTTATCTGGGGTATCACATTCTGCTCCCCCTTGTATATTCAAGTTGCTCAAACAGCTGATAGCACTGAAGCTGCATTGTTTTATTGCCCACATAAATTTGTCCCTTTCCCTCTTGCCCCGACAGAACATTTGGGGTCACAGGGAGAGGAGCACAACAGACTCATGCCTGTTATTAAAACACCCCCTTGTCTGGCTGAGGAGGAGAGATATTTGCTGAGCTGGTGTTTAAAGACTCATTGGAAGAGATGGTTTTGTTGTACAGCTCATCTGTGCTCACAGTCCCATCTTCCCATGGCTGCCTGCAAAAGCCAAACAGAAATAGTTAAGTTTGGAAAGGACACGGTTCCCCCCCTGAGCAGATGAGCTGTAAAAGTATGAGGGAGGCCAACAAGAAGGATTTTTCATAATCTTAGAACCTGTGTAAGACATTATTTATGGCTTAAATGCTACACGGGGCCTGAGTTTTAAATGCAAGTTCTTCCCCTCCTTAATGGTGCATGGAAGGAAGAACAAGAGAAATGTTCCAGTCAAGGACAAAATCATAAAGTAATGAGCAGAATGAGAATGAAATGAAAGTATTCGGGGCCAAGGGAGGCTGAGGGGGAGTTTGTCTTTATACATGATTGATCTAAACTGCAGGGAAAAAAATAAAAAAGACTATCTCATCCTTAAACAAGATGGTTATTTGAGCATAAATAACAGCCTCATGTCAAAAATGCTATTTCTAACACGCTCTTTTCTCTGCAAACCACAGCATTCCCAGCCCTAATCTCCCTCAGATAAAACAACTCATCTGCTGCCTGAGAACCAGCCCTTGGAAAGCAACCCCTGCAGACAGCAACACGTCCAGGGTGAAGAGGGGAGACAAAGAGCTGCTGTTCCTGCAGCTTTGGGAGGTGAGGCCTCACCTTTCTTGCTGGGGAAGGTGCCAGAACCCCTCACAATTGTTTGTCTCCCTTGGTTTGGAGCCTGGCTCCATGCACTGCCCTCCCTGTTCAGCCCCACAGCAGGCCTGGAGGTCAGTGCCAGTGGGAGAGTCTCGGTGTTTCACAGCTCCCAGAGGGATTATTTTACCTTTCAGAATAACCAAGGGCTCAGGACAGAAATCTGAAGGGTTTTTGCACTTTCAGAGCTGGTGGAAGGCAATGGGTGACCCCAAGCAGAAAGGAGGGGGTAAGGGGCAGAGCAATGCCCAGGGAGATGTGCTGAGCTCCAGCCTGGGCAGGAAGGGTGCGGTGGGAACAGACTGCTGGGTTCTCCCTGCCAAAACCTGCTCTCCTCCTTTCCCAGCCCATTCCCAGCCCCACAGCCACATCCCCTCCATGTGCTGACCCCACTTCTCATCTCAGAGATCACTGGGACGTGATCTGGAGCCATCAACTCCACAACCACCCCCAGAGCTGCTCAGGCAGAGCCCAGAGGAGAGGGAGATGCTGACAGGATGCCAGATCCAAACCCTCTGAGGAGAGGACCAAGGGGCAAACCCATCTCTGGGCTCGTCAGAGAGAGCCCATGCTTTTGGAAAGTCTGAATGAAAACCTTTGATCCAAACATCCCCCTTTTTAGGGATTCCAGACAGGAGGGAACACACAGAGGTTCCACCCTGGCTCGAAACAGCCTCATGGCTTTGGTTTCTGAGCACGGATCGTTTTTCTCGGGGTGGGGCACTTGGACAGCCCCAGATCCTTCATGTCTGGGTGAGACAGACCAACCAAAGGGCTGAGGTGGACACACACACCAGCAGCAGCATGTGTGAGGGGATTTAGAGCAGGGAAACCCAACTCTCTGCCCCACCTCTGGAGCTTAGCCTTTAAAGGCCAGTGCTGTGCTCACAGCTGGAGTTTATGTGAGTCCTGCCTTATTAATTAAGTGTAGCCGCTGCCTTTTCTCCCCAGATTCCAACAGAGGCAATTAGAAAGCAGATACACCTGACAGCTGCCTCGTTTAACTCCCTCCCTCTGCTATTTGCTCCCCTCCCCCAGGCCAGCTCACATCCCCTTTTGCCATCCTTTTGCAGAGAAGGAGAATAAAACCAAAGTGGCAAAAGCAGAGGAGGATATTCCTATTTAAAAACTCATCCCCTGTAAGGCTGGGGCTGGAGGAGTGTGGCTGAGAGCAGGGAGTGGGAACATTCACCTCACAGCTGGGGTGTCTGCTGTGTCCCCCCAAAAAGGGGGATGTGATCAAAGTGGCAGTGTCCCTGCTGCAGCCTGGGCTGTTGATGTCATTAGGGCCAGTTGACTCTGCTGTTAACCAGAAACACCAGAGTCACATAAAACTGGCACAGGTGAAGGCACCAGCCCATTAACTTGTGCAATGTGACTCTCTGGGAATTTTTTTTAACATTTGTGCACCCCCAATTTATTAATGCTTGGGCAAGTCAGCCTCAAAGCCTCCCCTCCCTCTCTCTGTCCTGGAGAAAACCCACTCAATCCACCCAATTTCCTCACTCTCCTAAAGAAGCCCCAGTTCCAGAGAGGGCAGTGTTAGGTCCATCATGGGGAAACCCTGGGTTGGTAGGACTAGGAGTGGTGGATGTAAAATGGAAGAGGGGAGATTTAGGGTGGAGAGAAGAAAGAAATTCTTTGCTGTGAGAGTGATGAGACACTGGAAGAGGTTGCCCAGAGAGGCTGTGGATGCCCCCTCAATCCCTGGAGGTGTTTAAGGCCAGGCTGGATGAGGTTTTGGGCAACCTGATCTATAGGAGGTGTCCCTGCCCATGGCAGGGGGGATAGAACTAGATGATTTTGAAGGTCCCCTCCAACCCAAAACACTCTAGGATTGTAGGAATAACCCCAGAAGAGCAGAGAGCTGAAAGACCCCACTGCAGGGTGACTCCTCACAGCTCCTGGCATCAGGCAGCAGCACCAGCACATTCCCAGTTATAATAAAGAGAAGATTTAGCTCCTTCCCATTTCCTTCCTCCAAGAGGTAGCAGTGGGAGAGGTGTTATTGCATCCAGCCAGGTGTTTGCCATCCTTATTACAAGTTTTGAGGAATCTTACAAGACTTGCAGAGTCCCCAGCTGCCCCAGGAGGGGGTTGGCTAATTCCCACCTTGCAGACGGGAGGATTAAATGATCTGTCCCGGCTTCCCACAAGACAAGGCAGGTGTGGCTTGAAATCCAAACTCCCAACATCCAATCCCTGCTGTGTTACACTAATCTGCTTATACACTCTGCTGTAAAAAAAAAAAAAAGACAAAAAAAAATGGAAGTAACACACTTGTGCTCTGGGTATTCCTCATCAAAGAGACACATCAGCAAATTCTAAATCAGAAAGTGTTACAGCTCATCAGGCAGCTTTTTTTTCCCCCTTGGATCTTTCTAGAAGAGAAAAATAAAAGTGAAGGGCACCCTTTATAACTGCAAAGGCTTCAGCTAATGAGAACAGAAATGGCATTTTATATTTTGGCAGTTCACAGCAAACACTGTTATTAAAGCCCTAATAAGCTCAGCAAACGTTGTATGAAATATTAGTGATGTCTGAGCACAAAGCTGAGCCCTCATCTCTCTCTCTAGTGGAAATTACAAAATGATTAACAGCCCAATTAAAACCATTTTTGTTTTGGACGTGATAAATTATTCTTTATCTACCTATCTGTAGATATAATTGATTATTTTATCCGTTTGCTGTTGGCTGTCATTAAAAAAGACAGATACCCTGGCTTTCTGGCCTCTCTCCCGTTGAGAGAAAGAACAAATCCTGCCCTTAACGACAGACAGGATCATTATGAAAAAATTCCATTTGCCACCAGGCAACACAGCCCAGTTCCAGTAATTATTGTATTAGTCAAGCCGTTGAGAAGTTCCATAAAATTGAGAGAGGTTTTTAAGGAACATTCAACATTATTTGGCAACTTGGATGATGTAACAATTAAAACCATGCTCCGGGCCCCAAAACGTGCAGGAGATTGCCAAAATCAGATAAAGCCCCACAGGGCCTCTGACTCGTAAAGAAAAAAAAAAAAAAATTAAAAAAAAAAAAATCAAATTGTTTACTTTTAGGATCAGACATTCATCAACATTTGGCTTTTGTTTCAGGCAGTGTCAGACAAGAAGAGCTCTGGGTTTGGAGGCAGAGCTCTGCGGGGTTTGGGGTTGGGGCTGAAGCTGCAGAGAGGGAAGTGCTACAGGAGCTGATGCTACCAACCTGGCTTGGCACATCCCAGCCCTGGGAGCACTCAGCAGAACCTTCTGGGCTCAATCACATCTTCTTCCCACCATCCAGCAGCAGGAAAACAGCAGGGAGAAGTGCAGGTTGTTCCTCTGGGATGCAGGAACTGAGCCAGGAGACAGCTGCAGCTGCCAGGGCTGCGGGGAATGAGGAGAAGTCTCCTGTCCACCTACACCATTAACCTGGCAAGGAACTGGGAAAGAAGTATTTAAAAAGAAAAATAATTAAAAACAAAACAAAAATAAAAATCACACTTTAAAAACTGCTACAGGAAATGGGTGCTGAAACAACCCCATGGCCAAGTTTATCATCCACCCACTTCTGCTGTCATGGAGCAATGATTTAGAGGCTCAGACACCTACAGGGGGTGAAGGTGGTTGGTTACACACAGCCTGACTCAGACTGTAGGAACCACTTCTGCCTGTAAAGGAGATAAAGAGGATGGATTGAATAGGGTGCAGGATGGCAGGACTAGGAGGAATGGATGCAAATTGGAAGAGAAATCCTTCTCTTTTCCCACCACCACGTGCTGGGGGCTGCTGCCACCCTTTCCAGCACATTCCACCTTGTTCTGTGACTGGTGCTGGCTGGGATGGGGGGAGATAGAATCATAGAATAGTTTGGGTTGGAAGGGACCTTAAAGATCATCGAGTTCCAACCCCTCTGCCATNGGATGGATTGAATAGGGTGCAGGATGGCAGGACTAGGAGGAATGGATGCAAATTGGAAGAGAAATCCTTCTCTTTTCTCACCACCATGTGCTGGGGGGCTGCTGCCACCCTTTCCAGCACATTCCACCTTGTTGTGTGACTGGAGATGAGATGTTCTCTAACCCTTGCTCCTCCATAAGTAACCAGCTGCCTTCAGGGACACAGCCTCACCTCACAGATCCCCTCAGCAGATATTGGGGCAGAATTAAATTGTCTTGCTTTTGGAGCTGTCACCTGAAGCACAGCATCCCCACTCAGCCCAGCATCTGTCAGAGGAGACAATGAATCATTTTAGCTCTTATTCTCCAATTCCATGAGCAAACTCTGCCAAATCTCCAACGTATTACACTGGTGCCAGATGAAGGTTTAGGAAGTTTTTTTTTAATATATGCTCTTTATTAGCATTAAAGCTTTTATTGCTAAAAGAATTGTGTTACAACATACAGGCACCAGATCCATCTAAACTTAAAAAAAAACCCCAAAAAACTCCAATGAACTGAAAAAGCCCCATTGCTAATATTTTTCTCTTAGTCCCTTTGGCTTATGGCTCACCTGAGCCACGAGTGAGGACAGAGCAAACCCCACAGGGAAAGGAGGAGAGGGGAGCAATTTAAGAGCACAGGGATTTGGGGTTTTGCTGAGAACGAGATAAACTCATGGGGAAAATAATGACTTTGTAGGGAAATTGTGGGGACTTTGGTGGATCAAGAGCCACCAAGAAGGTGAAACCATCTCCCCTCAGCTCATCCCTCCAGTTCTCTGCAGGAACAAAGCCACAAAAATGCTCCCAGCCCAGTCTGTAGGCACTTCCACCTCCCCCAGTTGGCTGGTGCTGCTGTTCAGGAGGATGCCAGACAACCTCATTTCCAACAGGGTTGGTTTTTGCAGATGTTTTAATTAAATTTTTTTTTCAATATCTGTGTAAAAGGGGGGAGTTTATCACCTGCTGCCACACTCATCTCTGGGTCCATCAGCAGGCAGCAGACAGAGCCACAGACTTCTCTTCCACCCCACCACCACCAGTGTCCAGAGGAAAAAAGGGTCAGTCCATCTGCTAAAGCCATCAGGGCCCCTGAGCTCCACTCCATCACTTCTTATTTATAGCATCCACTGCCCTCCATCAGCCAGACACAAACATTTGTACCTCAGGAGTTACAAAATTAGAGCTGAAGAGTTGGGATCAACCCTCCCTGCACACCCCAGACCCCACTGTCCCCTCTGCCACCCCCCAGCTCCCAGAGGACAGGACAGAAGAGAGGGGGGAGCCTATAAGGGCTGTCAGAGGAGCAACATCTCGCCTGCTGGAAGGGGAAATCCACGTGGACATATGGTAGTTGTGAAAGGAGCTGGAGCAGCAACCTTGGCAGGCTGGAGAGGAGCAGAAACGCTGCTGCTGCTGCTGCTTTTGCCTTGATCTTTCTTTCCAACAAAGGTCTGGGCTGGAGTTTAGGGTTTTGTGTGTGAGCAGAGCAGTGCTGCTGCGCCTCATTGCGCCACTGACACATTTACACCCACCCGGGGGCCAAGGCAGCTGGGGAAAAAAAAAAGGGGCCATAGATCAAGTGAAGGAAAAAGGGATGCAAAGATGAATTTTATGAAATATTTTCCATTTCTCTCTTTGACTTGCTTGTGCCTTTTGCTACGGCCCATTGGGCGCTCACTCAGCGCTTGGACACTCTGCTCACTCTGGCCCCTCTTTCCAGGGGGGGGTCTGTCTGCCAACACACAGCACCCAGGGCACACACTAAGGGATTGGGCTTCCAAAAAGTAAGAGGTGGCCACAGGAAGATGGGGGTTCCAAATAATAAGAGGCAGCCACAGGGAAATGGGGGTTCCAACAAGTAAGAGGTAGCCATAGGAAGATGGGGATTCCAAGAAGGAAGAGGTGACCACAGGAGATGGAGGTTATAAAAAGTAAGAGACNTGGGGATTCCAAAAAGTAAGAGGTGGCTACAGGAAGATGAGGGTTCCAGAAAGTAAGAGGCAGCCACAGGGAAATGGAGAGTCCAAAATGTAAGAGGTTGGGGTTATAAAAAGGAGTAGACAGCCATAGGAAGATGGGGATTTGAAAAAGTAAGAGGTGGCTAAAGGGAAATGGGGATTTGAAAAAGTAAGAGGTGGCCACAGGGAGATGGAGGTTATAAAAAGTAAGAGGCAGCCAGAGGAAGATGGGGATTCCAAAAAGTAAGAGGTGGCTACAGGAAGATGAGGGTTCCAGAAAGTAAGAGGCAGCCACAGGGAAATGGAGAGTCCAAAATGTAAGAGGTTGGGGTTATAAAAAGGAATAGACAAGCTATAGGAAAATGGGGATTCCAAAAAGTAAGAGGCAGCCATGGGGAGATGGGGCTTTCAAAAAGTAAGAGGCAACCACAGGGAGATGGGGGTTATAAAACAGCCTGCAGGACACAGGCTGTTGTGTTTCACATCAGACTGCCAAAGCAAGGAGAGTGATTTCCACTCCTTCATCAGAAAAATCCAGCCAAGTCCCTTCTGCAGCTGAAGGAGGTCACATTGGCTTTGATTCCTTCTACAGGCAATAGAAAGGGTTAATTCCTTACAGTGTTGATTTAATCCTTTCCTTTTTCCCTGTGGCTGACTAATAGGTTGGATGTGTTGACTCTGCTTAAAAAGACAAGCTTTGGACATAATATTAATGATATTGTGTGTGCTGTGAGGTTAGAAAACAAACAGGGAGGTACCTGGGGAGGCTGAAGGCATCTCCTGGACTTTGTGGGCTGAGAGCAGTGGCCCTCCCTGATTTCCACATGGAAAAACAGCAGCAGAGTTTGCTTTGAGTGACCCTCCTGCCTCTCAAACAATGAGAAGTCAGGACCATTGTGAAGCTCAAAACCTGTTCCATAAGAAGAGGCAGCTGAAGAGGGGGAAAAATAATAATAAAAAAAAAAGGAACCCAGAGAAACAATTGGAGGTTTGAATGGAACAACTTGTGGTGTCTGACAACCTGACAAAGGGTGTGAGGGCTTTTTCCTGGATGTTTTTGCAGGCAGAGGGCACTTGTTTGTCTTTTCATTTGTCTTAGAACCCCAGAAAATCCTAACTAGAGAGAACACTCACTTCCTACAGCTCTGATTCCTACATCTCAGACAAAAAGGACCAGCAGCTCCCAGGAATTGCTCCTCTCCACTGAGTAAAATATCTGTCAGCACCACTGAGGAAGCTTCTCAGGGGGTTCTTTGGATGCCTCTTCTCTGGATGGTTTTATGACTTGCACTGGAGCAGCTGAACTGACACTGGAAAGGAGCTCTGGAGTCCTCAGATGTGCCCACAGCTCAGCAGGAGACTGGCAGGAGGAAAAAAAAAAGCATCATCACCATTTTAAGCAAAGACAAGGGATCATTTAGTGACTCAGAGAGATCACACAGATGGTGCTCAGGGCAGGAATTAGACCCACCCAGCCATCCAACACCTCTGCCTTGTTCTCTGAGGATTAGAGTGCACTTAGGAGTCCATTTCCATATATAAATGTAGGATTTGGAGCCATGATGGAATGGTATCTTAAGTAGTGAGGAGTTTGACACATCTCTGTTCAAAGCAGCCCAACGTTTCATGTCAGGAATTACATCTCAGCCTCAGACACTTGCAATCATCTTCTGCACAAACAGCTCAGCCTGCCCTGCTGCATTCTGACCTCAGCTCTTCAGTGGAAACCTCAATAGCTCAGTGGGGCAGCACAACCAAGTCAAACAAACACATTGAGTAGGGTCTATTACAGGCTAATATGGAAACAAATAATCTCAGGGAGTCTGGTTTGATTTAGAAGCTTATTGCAGTTTTTACTCCGGGCTCCTATTAATGGGGTTTGTGGTTTTCCACATCTGCAGCACTGATGCCCAGGCGAGGACACTCTGCCAAGTCCCAGCTGGGCACCCTCCAAGCTCTTAATGGGAAACACGTGGCCCAGCTCTGGCTACCTCTGGCCAAGGCAGGCCAGGAAGCTCCTGAGTAAGCAGAGAGGGTGCAGCAGCAGAGCAGAGGGCTGTGGGGAGCTCTCAGAGGTGTCTCCTCACTGTGGGGGCAGCCAGGCTGTCTCCTCGGTTAGAGCTGCTCTCTCTGATCAGCAGCAGAGACCAAAGCACAGGGCTTGGTGCCAAATGGGCTTGGAATTAATGAGCATTCAAGAGAAGTGTGGCCAGCAGGGCAAAGGGAGGGGATTTTGCCCCTCTGCTGGGCTCTGGTGAGACCCCAACTGGAGTTACTGGGGCCAGTTCTGCAGCCCTCAATATAAGAAGGACTTTGAGATGTTGGAGCAGGTCCAGAGGAGGCCACAAAGATGATGAGAGAGCTGGTGGACCTCCCTTGTGAGGATAGGGTGAAGGATTTGGGGTTGTTGAGCCTGGAGAAGAGAAGGGGGACCTCATAGTGGCTTCTCAATCCCTGAAGGGGGCTACAGAAAGGCTGGGGTAGGACTTTTGAATAGGATATGGGATGGAAGGACTAGGAATAATGGATGCAAATTGGAAGAGGGGAGATTAAGGTAAATATAAGAAAGAATTTCTTTACTTTGAGGGTGGTGAGACACTGGAAGAGGTTGCCCAGAGAGGTTGTGGATGCCCCATCAGTACCTGGAGGTGTTTAAGGCCAGGCTGGATGAGGCACTGAGCAACCTGGTGTGGTGGGAGGTGTCCCTGCCCATGGCAGGGGGTTTGAACTAGAAGATCTTTAAGATCCCTTCCAACACAAACCATTCCCTGATTCTCCTCTGTCTGCAACAAAGAATTCCCAGGCTGGACCAGTTAGTTCCCAGTGGCAGCTGGTAATAGACATTCTAGAGGAAGATGGAAGAAGTCCTGCAGATGATGGCAATGCTTTATGAATTCTTTCCAGAGCCCGTGATTATTTCCAATATTTCTATAAAAGCATTTTGAGCCTTCAGGAGAGCCATAAATACACACAAGAAAAATGCCCATTGCCCCTTGTCAAGGCCAAACTGGATCCAGCTGTTGTGTGGTGTTGGTCTCTGATTGTGGAGAATCCCTCCACTAATGAAAGATGGAGAAAGGGAATCCCAAACTAGAAATATGAGCCCTGCTAAAGACTGCTCAAATCAACTAGGAGGGAATAGTTCAGGGAAGGATGTGGAGAGAAAGCTGATTCTCACTACAGCTCAGATCCAACCATCTCCATGAGGGGAGACACTTCTCAGAGCAAGCTGCTCCCACATTTTGCTCAGAGCTTGGGCATCATCTCCAGAGTTTTGTGCTGCTGGAACTTCAAATCCCTCCCCTGGGGACCTAAAAAACCTCAGCACTAAAAGCTGGAGCTGTTCTGCACAAGCACAGGAGGGAGGACAATGTGTCTGCTGCAGCAAAACCACAGTCAGAGAAAAGGAAGCCTAAAGAGTAAAAATTTACTCTTTTTCATCAGTGAGAGAAAAGGAAGCTGTATCCTTGGCCTAAAGTGTAAAAATTTACTCTCTTTTCATCAAATTTATTCCTTGTGCATCCTCTGATCCTCACCCAGGGGTTGGAACTAGATGATTTTTTTAGGTCCCTTCCAAGCCAAACTATTCTATGACTCTGTCTCTCTGCAATGCCTTGCTTCATCTCAAGAATTCAGGGAAAGGGGATAAAAAAACCCTGACACAACCTCAGCTCCTGGTCAAGTGGAAGGGAAGGTTTTCTTCATCCTCCATCCTCCTCCTCTCCCAGCAGGGCTGTTCCAGAGCAGAAGGTTGGAGCTGAGCTGGCAAAAGAGCAGAGGGTGGGAGCAGAGGTGCAGATCTGTCGGCAGCAGCAGGGACTGCAGCCACTCCTACACAAAGAGATGCAATTACCAATTAGCTTTGCTAAGAAAAGACAAAAAAAACCCCTCTGGAACACGGTTTCTACTGTAGCAAACAAAGCCACAGACTCGGGAATTACCGGTTCAAAGGCTTGGGGTTTTGCCTTCCGAGATATGCTGCAAGATGAAAGGGAGAGTGAATTTCTCTTGCCACTTGGTTGTGATGAGCTGGGGCTCAGCCATGGAAAAACTCCAACCTCCTCATGGCTCCAGGAAAGGAGAGCAGCTTTGCAGCCTCCCCCAGCAAACCCTGCACACCTCAGCTCCCCACTTCAGCCACAAAATCCAGGCTTGTCACCCCCAAAAAACACCCAACAACACTTCCAGGTATCCTCCTCTCCCTCCACATCACTTTGTTTCTACAATCATTTCTCCCTTCTCCTCTCTCCAGCTTCTCCCGTTTGCCCACCACAAATTATGTGTGTTTGCAGTGATTCACTTCCCAGCTCACATCTAAAGTGTAAAAATTTGCTCTTTTTTCATCAAATTTATTCCCTGTGCATCCTCTAATCCTCACCCAATTATGGGAACTCGATCTTTAAGGTCCCTTCCAACTGGTAGAAAACTATTCTATGATTCTATGATCTCTAAGGTTCCTTCCAAGCCAAACTATGATTCTGTCTCTCTGCAATGCCTTGCTGCATCTCAAGAATTCAGGGAAAGGGGATAAAAAAAACCTCATTCATAACTTTGGGTGGAAGTGGCAGCAGGGACAAGTCCTTGTTGATGCAGACAACTTATCAGGCTGTGAACACAATGCAGAGGGTTCTGGAGAGGGAGAAGGCCAGGAGTATTTTCACAGACAGGGTGTCAGAGGTCCCTTATCAGCCAGGGAGGAGCTGGACTGGGCTCCAGGCACAGAGGGGGAGGCTGAGGGCTCTGCTTGGCCACACAGTGTGGGAAGGGGTGGTTTGAGAGAGGAGTGGGAGCAGTGAGAGACAGGTTGTGGCTGCCCAGTGGGGTCCCAGCCCGGGCTGGACAGTGAAGGCAGAGCCCAGAGGTGAGGAGTGACAAAGCAAGAGAGGCAGGGCCAGCCCTGCTGAGGCCAGAGGAAATGCTCCATTAGTCAAAGCTGCAGGAAAAATAAAACGCGATGACAAGTGGCCATTCATGTGCTTCCCCTTCAAGGACTGAGCAGACCCTTCTCCACTCAAAGGACTCAAGTATCAGCTCCTTTTTCTGCTCAGCCCAACCTCGTGTGCACTGGCCCAGTCTGAGAAACTCCCCTGTCACTTCTTGTCCTTCTTATCTTGTTGTTCTTGGCTCCACTTCACTGCAGGGCAGCGAGGGAAGAGAGGAGAGCCTCAATCAATGACACACATCCCAGTGACCCCCCCCTCTGCTCTTCTTGGGCACCAACTCAGGAGCTCACAGCTAATGCTCACCCACTTTGGGAACTTACAGAATCAGAGTGGGAGACATGGAGGGTGTACAAACCCCACACAGAGACAATCCCATCACTCCAGGGCACCTCCTGCTTGGAGGTGCTCCACTTGGAGACTTTGCTGCACCTTGCAAAAAAACCCCACAACAAGAAAAATTCAAAGAGGAGGAAAGAACACACTGAAACCCCTAAGGGCAAGGACCAAAGTCCTGATGTCAGACTTGATGGTACTCTGGATGTAAATAGAAAAAATAAAGGTCAGAAAGCAATCAAGTGAAGGCTGAAGTGTCTTGAGGGTTCTCCTTGCTTTCCCTGTGTTTGAAATCATAGAATCCTAAAATAATTTGGGTTGGAAGGGATCTTAAAGATCATCTAGTTCCAACCCCCCTGCCATAGACAGGGACACCTCCCACTAGACCAGGTTGGAAATATGCCCAAGAAATAAACTCAGGGAGAACTAAAGAGGCAAAAATCAAAATCACTCTCACTGCTCAGTTACTTCTCAGTCTGGTGTAAATTAAATTAATCAAAGCAAATAAATCCTTTGACAATGTGAGAGGGGTTTCTCAATTCTCCAGAGCAGGCAGTGCTCTTTAAATTGCTCCCTGTGATCTGGTGAAGAATTTCTGCTTTTCTCTGTGGTTGGAATGGTTGAGCTGAGGTGTCAAAGCAAGGGCAGGGAGACCCTGCTGGCCCCGGTGCTGTGCCCAGCAGCTCCCAGTTGCTCAGCAGGGTCTCACCAGCAGCACTTTTGTGGCCTCCTGAGGAAAACTCTGGAGTTTCCTGATGTTTGAGCTGTGTTTGTACAATTTGCCTTCTTCGTGTGAAGCTGCAAATCAATGCACTTCCTCTCTCAGCCCTTTGAGAAGGAGACAAAAAAGGGAGATTTATCAAGATGAAATAAAAACTCTGAAGCTCAACCTTTTGTTCCTGTTGGACAAAGGTGTTTAAAGAGAGGGCTCTGCAGCACTAAAAGTCCTCAGCTCAAAGCTGTGCCCATACAGCACAGAAAATCCCCAAGAGCCTTCCTGCTCCCTCCAGCATCTGCAGAAAAACAAGGGAGGAGACTCCAAAAGGGTGAACATCTGCAGCTCATCTTTGGAGGAGTACAAAGGGATTGCAGGAGCACATTGGACATACTTTTTTACCTGGAAAAACTTTCCTCCCACCCTGTTGTAGGAGATGCTGGTTGTGACAGGCCACAGCTCCTTGCACAGAGGGAACAGTGTGGAGAGCATCCTGTCCAAACACAGAACCAGCCATTTCTCTCCAACAATCAGCTTCTGGAAATCTATAGCCCAGCTCTGTGGGATGATGTGCATTTTCCATTCTAAGAGCAGAATGTTTCTGATGTGCTCAGTCTTGTCTATCAGAAACAAGAGCAGGAGGCACAGCCCCACACCAAGAGACAGCTCAGGGAGTGCTGCTCCTTGCAAAGAGGTGACAAAAAAAGGGAAATTCTCCAAATTCCAACAGTGCTGGAAATCAGGTATTTTGCAATTACTCAACGATGTCCCTGCCCATGGAAGGAGGTTGGAATTAAATGATCTTGAAGGTTCCTTCCAAGCCAAACCATTCTATGAATCAATGAAGAGGCATTTCTGACTTATTCACAGGAGACATTGTGCTCCATTTCTGTGCCAGTTCACACCCTGCTTGTTTTCCTTCATCCACCAGTTGTTTAGCCTCAGAGCTGCCATGGCCAAAGAGCTCCATTATGGCCATTAAAGATTAGATCATTGTCTTGGTGTTTCCCACGGCAAACAGCATCCCATTCACATCCCAAACAGGGTGCCAGGAGCTGGAATGATGTTTTCTTAAGGTGTGATTAAAGACTGAAACCCTTGGCACAGTTGCCAAAGTCTCTCCCACAGCAAAGGACAGAGCAGCAGCAGGTATCTCACCTGACCCATCAAAACTCAGATGATTAAAGCTGAGAACCATAATAAAACCATAATAATCTAGGTTGGAAGGGATCTTTCAGATCATCAAGAGCAACTAGAGACAAGCCATGTACCTGCACAGGGACTTGAACCCTTGATTTTCTCTTCATGATGAAAAATAATGCAACTGCACCATGCTTCAGTGTTTTTATTTTGGCCTCACTCAGCTTCTGATGATATTAAAAGTGTTTTTCTGCACCTCAAGGAGCCCCTCAAAGACACTGGTCCTGCAGTTGTGGGATATAAAGGGAACAGAGAACCAGTAAAGCTCTTGCTTTACACTAACTCAGATCTCCAAAGACCTGGTTCATTATTTATCTCTAACAGAACTGCATCTAGTCGTTCAGAATTATTAAAAATACCAACAAAAATAGATTTAGAACAATTTATGTCTTTTTTTCCCCCTAAAAAAAACCAAACTGAAAAGCAGAAGTAAAGAGACACATAAGGTAAAGCTTGTGGATAAACTTCTACATCCTCTGAACTTGTCATCTCAGCCAAACCATATCCCAGCACTGAAAAAACTGCATCATTTTATACCAGTGTATTGCTACCATATTTCTAGTTAGGAACTAACTAGAACTAACTATTTCTAGTAAGGAACAAACTAGAAGAGCTGACTGAGAGCCACAAGGGAAGCACAATGAGCTCTCTGACATGCAGTGGACAGAAATACCCCATTAAGGAAAAAAAAAATCAGATAATTACACACATCTCCCTCCTGCTGCCCTGGAAAAAAAGCAAGGTCTGCTCTGCTCTGCTCTCTTTTCCCAGCAAAAGTCAAGTTTGGCAGCAGAAGAAATGCAGCCAAACTCAGCCTTTCTGCTGGAAGGACATCAGGAAAACTAAAAAAAGAAAACCCTCTTTTTAAAAGCAAGCTGAAAGAATGAAAAAGTCAATGAATTTTATAGGAGTTTACTCATTGCAAAACCCAACTGTCTGCACCGTGCTTATTAAAGGCATATTTCACTGCCTCATCACACTTGTCTGCTCTACCTTTTATGTTTTGATTCATAATTGCACTCTGCTCCACGGCTCTAATAATGAAAGATGTTCTGGCATCTGCTTTTACTGATTTCTCTCTAACAAAGCACTGCAGAACACACAACCCCCTGGGACTCAGGGGTGAGATCTGGGTGCAGAGACTTCCAGAACTGCCCCTGCCACTGACCAGGGCTCTGCAGGATCACCTTCAGCTGAATGATGTGCAACTGTTTGGGTTGGAACCTCTGTTTCTACCTGCTAGCAACAAAAAAAAGTGCCTGTCTGCTCCTCTGAAATCCCTTCCCCAGCTCCTGGGCTGGAACCATCTCAGCTACACAAACATTTTTCCAGTAGGTGGAAAAAAACCCACATGGTGCAGGCAGGAACCTGAAAAGAGGCAAAGTTTAACTGCACACTCTACCTAAACAATGCACTCTGCTCAGTTCCAAATTTATATAAAGTTTATTGTCCATATGCCTGTCTGCTCCTCTCCTTTGCTTCAGAATTAAAAAGAGGAAAAAAGCAGCAAGGATTGTGCTTACCTTATTCCCTCTTTTAGCCAATGTTCCTTGGTATCTTTGTTGGTTAGAACCTGTGAAATTAAAACAGATTAAAAACAACATAAGTAAAGCAAAACCAGCTTTAAATAAAATCCCTCTACTCACCATTCAGAAGTTGCAGCCAGGAATAATCCTCCAGCAGAAAGAGAAATATATTCCTTGGGCTAAACTCTGCTTTACACATCCTTCCATCAAGAGAAACAGCATCAAGATGAATCAAGAAATCCTTTGCAGAAGTCACAATTACAGAATAAAACACATAGAATAATTTATTAGAAAAAGGAGAATCTTTATTCATTCATTCATTCAATCACAAGACAATAAATATTGTGATCAGACAGAGGAGGGAGCCAGGGCTGCTCAGACTCGCTCACACCACGCCGTGGTTTGACAAACGAGCCCTCATTAACTGGCGTCCACAGCAGCAGCCTGACCCTGCCTTGGCTTGCTAATTAAGCTAATTATCACGTCTAATTAGCAGGGCACATCAGTCACTTCAATTGACATGGGTCAGGCTTTTAAAAAACAATTCCTAAGCACCATCCCTGGTGAATCTTCAGGGGAAAAAAGAAAGCACAAAGTTGTGGGGATTTGTCTCCCTGTGTCCATTCTCAGGGCTCTGCAGGTGTCACCACAAGGGACAACAACACCTTCCAGGAGATGAGGATCAGAACTGAGCTGCTGCTCAAGGCTCAGGGGACATTTTCACAGTGCACAAGTGTCACCTGTGAGAGGGACAACAGCCAGAGCTCCACATGAGGACACCCTTTTCTTTGACATCTCTATTATCCCAAATCACTACTTTGAACTTTACAAGGAGCTGAACTTCACATCTGAAGATATGATATGAAATGCCACCTGCCATCACACTCCTTCCCCTTTTATAGTCCAGAAACATGGACCCAAAATCAGGAAACTTGGTAAAAAAAAGCATTTAAGATTTCAAGCTGCTCTTCTCCTACACTCCTGTCCTCTAGGAGAGGCTGGAGGAGCAAAAAATGCAACTTGGGCTGAAATTCTGAGCAGTTTGCCTTTGTCAAACCACCGATTGATTTCTGAGAGAAGGAATCTCCCCCATCGGATTTTGAACTCTCCAGAAATGAGGCAGCATCTCCCCCTCCTGGAGAGCAGGGAAAGGAGCAGAAATTTGCCAAAGCTGAACGTGTTCTGACAGATTATTTGTGGGTTTGATTCCACTCCTCAGCGTTGCTTAATAGACGGTGTTCAAGAAGTAATCTGGGAGATGTGTCATCAGTTTGAGCTAAATTAGAGATTAAGAGTAGGCAGAGAAGTCGCCATAAAAGTCACCTCTTTCTTTAGCACCTCTGAGCTCATTCCTTCTCAGCCATCACCCCAACTTCTGCCCAGGCTGCTGCTGATTAAGCTGCTGATTAATCCCCTGGGATTCATCCAGAGCAGCACAGCTCCAGTGACAGTCTATTCAATTCCTCTCTGTATTGTGTTCTCAAGGAAAAAAAAAAAAAGCCCAGGATGAGAAGCTGAGAGCTCGTCCATTGCTCCTCAACCCAGGAACTTGTTCCTGCAAGTGAGTCTCAGCCTGGTCTCAGCCTCCAAGAGGAGGATCAGCAAAAAGCTGGCCAAGCACTGAGGAGAAGAAAGGCTCCCTCTGAGCCCTGGCATTATGGGGACACTGTGGGAGATTTTTCTGACCCTCCCTCATCCCCACAGAGAATCTCAGCTCTTTAATTTATAGATGACCTCAGATGTCCCTGCCTTCAGCTGTATTTACCTACAGAAAACTCACTGTTCCTCACTCCCTGCAAGAGGGCAGCTACAGGCACTTGGAGACAGAGATTTTTAGAGGTTTTAGAGCCACGATGGAGTGAGGACAATTTCTCTGCCTGGCTGGGAACAAACCTGGCTACAGGGAGAAGAAGATTCCTTCCATTTGGGCCATTAAGGCTGTTTCAGCTCTAACTGTCCCTTTTCTTACATCTATTTTGTGCTTTTTTTCCCCCCCCTTTCATTCCAGGGATGGTTTTTAACCTCAGCAGCCTGTGACTGTTGCATCCAAGCCAGAACGTTTGGTGATGTGCAGCTTGGTCACTTCTTCAGCACAGGTGGGGTGAATGCCAATGGTCTTCATCAGCTGAGGGTACGTGGCACCACATCTGCAGAGAGGGAAAAGAAAAGGGTCCACAAAGTCAAACTCTGCTCAGCTGAGCCAGCAGGAACATCCTGAACCTTTCAGTCATTGTGCCCTTTATCAGCCTCTCCACGACTTCCCATGCACTTGCACAACATTTAAAGGCCTGGCCTCACAGCTTTGGTAGGGGAAGAATTGCCACAAGAGTTGAGCAATTTGCCCCAAGTCACACCTGAGCCCATGGCAAAAACACCTGACAAAAGTGCAGCCTTCAGCTTTTCTCACAGCTACACCTGTGTGTCCCACTAACTCCACATGGAAAAACACAGAGAGAGGAAGAAAATCTGATGAGAGGTGCTGGCAAGAACCTGCTGAAGGAGCCAAAAAGCCAGAATCCTCTCCCCATGATCTTGGGGAAAGTCTGCTGCTCACACTGACATTAGCAGGAGGGGAAAAAAAAGCCTCTCATTTGAGAAAAAACAAAACACAACACCACCAAACCCCCTGGAGTTAAAATCCCACTTCCTTAATGCCTCCACTTATCCAATCACATTCTTAGACTTGATGACTTTCCTCTGGGCTGCTATTCCTGGCAGCTCCTTGCTCTAAGAATCGCTGAACTGGCCCAAAATTTAAGAAGTGTTTGGAGGTCTCTGTTGGAATAATGTTCTCTCCCCTCTACAACACACAGGGAAGGAGCCAGAGATGTCTCCTGGTGTTCTCACCAACATCTAAAATAGCACTGACAGGCTCAAAGCCCTCACTGAGCAGAGAGGGAAGGTGGAGAGGCCACAGAGTGTGAGCAAAGCTGAGAGCAGCTCTCCCAGCAGGAGCTCCACACCAGGCTCTGGGCTGCTGAACCACAACAGAAAGCAGAGCAAGAGCCTGAGCTGCTGAAAGCCCCTCTCTGTGCCTGAAGCCTTCATTTCCCCCTCAGGAGAGGCACAAAAGCAGCTCCAGCTTCACAAGCTTCCTTTTCGCTGGTTATTTTGGATAAAACTTCAAAACAAAGACATCCTAAAATAAAAAATAAAAAATACAGCTCCACAATCTCCACCACTGGCAATGAAAGGATGACAAAAATATGTTGGGAGGGTGCTCTGAGGGTACCCTGCAATCACTCATCTCCAGGAGATTTCCCACTTGATGCTTTGTGGTCCTGCCTTCATCATTTGCAGCAGTCACTCACAGCCCAAACTGAAATGGTGATGATATTGGGGGGGATTTCTTTTGTCCCAGCTTCAAAAGAGGAGCTAAAAAAACTCTAATTGAGTCGTGTAAATACACAAACCAACACTTGTGAAGATGGGAATCAGCAAGGAGAGGGGAAATGAAGGAAGAAATAAGAAATAATTGCAGCACACAAGAGGCACAGAAGGAATTCTACATTTAACCAGAGGCTTCATCATTTATTCCTTACTCCCTCAAATAGAGAACTTCTCCATCAATATTTGAGCAAAACCTTAAATGAGATCAGATGAGAAGGTTCCAGAAAAAGGCAGCTCCCATCACCCTGCAGAGCTTTCTCAGCTTTTCCTACAGCAACACCAAAATCCATGCATGTCCTTGCAGAGCTTTTGTGAATGTTTGGAGATGAAATTAAGAAAGGAAAAATATTTGGCAGGTGTAAAAAAACACTTAAAAAGGGTTTTTATGAAAAGCAAAAAGTATCCTTTCAAAGAAGGCACAAAGTGATTTCCTGCCCTGGGCACAGAATGCTCAGAGCAAAACCAACCTTAGTGACTTAATGCAGAGTTTTATTTTTCACTTGAACTATATGAAGGCAGCAATATATTTCCCTCAGTTGCTCCTTAACTGTCTCCAGTGTTACAGTAACTAAATCCAGTCCATCCTAATGAGGAACACCAGAGTATTGTTAGCAAAACTATGTGCAGTCCTACAGCACAGTCACAGGGTTCTTTATAGTGGTGCCAAAAGCAGGCAGCTATCGTTTATAATCTTACAATAACTTTAAAAAGCAGGCTTTAGAAGCTACAGACATTCTTTTGGACTTACTTGATTCCAAGAGCAAATCCTTGAATAACTTCTCCTGCGTTTGGTCCAATGAAGTGAAGGCCCAGGATGTGCTGCTCTCCCCCTCGCAGGCAAACCAGCTGCAAGCAAGACAAGCCACAACTTCCTTGCACCTTCCAGCCATGGAGGTGAACTCAATCAAAGAGCCCCAAGATCCTGCTCCAGCTGTTGATCCCTCAACGTGCCAACAACTCCAGCACTTGCTTAAGCCTTTCTCACCCCAGTGGGTCTTGTGCCAGTCCTTGAGCACTTTTCTCCATCAAGAATTTATTAAAGTGTTCCTCTCAGACATGAGGGAGCCACTAACAATGATAACTTCTAGTAAATTGAACACTTTAGTTTCTTGTTTCTCTCCCCAAAATTAGTTTGATTGTTCTGAAAGCAGCCCACCTTCCCCAGGAGTGGGCAACTCAAACATCACATCAAACTAGTGAAGAGCTCTGCTGGGGGGGGGGGGGCCTAATCCTGACAGAATTTGGAATATTTCTCTAAAGAACAGTTCAAAGATGGTATCAATCTGCAGAATGTCAGCTCTGAAAAATGCTGGTGCCTGGAAAGCAATTTCAAGAATTGAGAGGATGTGTAATGAATATTAAACATCTGAAGTTGCACTGGAGGAAAAGGCAGTCACCAGGAAAGCATCCCATCCATCTTCAGAGGGTTTTTTGTTTTTTAAACAGCCCCCTTAAAGCTGCCTGTACCCCCTGTCTCTTGTTTGAATATAAAAGTTAGAAGTTGGTGAGACTCACTTTTATGTAGCACTGAGCTGCATCTCTTTCAGCCACTGTAAACTCCAGGGGTTTATAAAAGGCATGATAGACCTGGGAGGGAAAGAAAGCAGCAACATCTTGTGTTAGAGACCTCAAACTTAGAGACATTCAAACTTTCCATTTAGCATTACACTGACTATTCCTACACACTCAGGGCACTTCTGAAGTCCTCAGCTTTTCTGAGGACACCAAATTCCTCCCTACAAACTCTGCCAGACACAGCAGTGATGCTTGTGTCTTCTCACAGCACAGTGCTGACACCAGCTGTCAAAGAAAAGGGATTGGAGCATCTCCCTGCTGAGGAAAGGCTGAGGAGAAAAGGAGACTGAGGGGTGACCTCATTCATGTCAAGTCCTGGGGTAGGATTTTTGAATAGGATGTGTGATGGAAGGACTAGAAATAATGGATGTAAGAGGGGAGATTGAGGCTAGATATAAGAAAGAAGCTCTTTATGGTGAGAAGAGGTTGCCCAGAGGTTGTGGATGCCCCCTCTCTGGAAGTGTTTAAGGCCAGGCTGGATCTTTTGAGGTCCCTTCCAATCCCTGA
>VZTY01016123.1:0-81697 GCA_013400935.1 Turnix velox | reverse complement strand
AGAGGGTAAGGTGACAAGCTTGTTGTGAAATGTATAAGCCACTTTTAAGACCATCCCAGGATTGAAGCATGGACTTCTTATTCACTCTCAAACTGAATTCAGCTGCATTCCTTCCTCACACAAATTCTCAGAAGTAACATGGTAAACAGGTTTTGATGTACAGCCTGGGGTAACCTTTAATTAATTTGTATTTGTATTCTCTATACTCTGAGAAGCACAAAGCATAAGCATGTTCAGCCTTTAAATCATTACTATTTATGAGAAAAATCTGACTTGAGATCTTTGTCTTTTTTTCAGTGGTGGGTAACAGAGCATTCCTCCTGATAAGGAAAGGGGTGTTCTCTCTGCATAGGTGGCAAACCCACAGCTCACACAGGACACCCACAGAACATCAGATTGTGCTTTCCAGATCTCACTGCCTTCTCTGCAGGGCTTAGTTGATGGGGTCCGTGGAACACAAGCACCATTCCAGGAGACCAAAAAAGGCAGCAACCTCCTTATCTAACTGTGAGTGCAGGGAAATGGAAATAGTTGTGCTACTTGATGTGAGGGTCAGGCTGAGGCAAAGGCAGGCTCTGGGGCTCGCTGCACATGAAGAGCTTGTAGGGCTCTGGCAGTCTCACAAGCAGAAGTGCTATTCCAGTAGAAAGCCTCTGAAAACTGAGAACGGAGTGGAACAACAGCCTCTGAAAAAAAGTTGTTTTACAGAGACAGCACTGAAGCAGTGTCTCTGAAGTAGTTTTCTTTATCTCTCCTCAAAATTGGTTTGGTTTCTTTCTAAATCCAGTTATCATATTACTGTACAATACTATTATTAGCTATTGTGATTCTTGTCCGCCTGATAAAGAACAGACAGAAAGAAACAATTTAATTCCATTCCACGGGCTGTTTAGCCAGAGAAGGTATTTAATATGTTGCAAAAGCCAGTTGAACACTGTCCATGCTGACAGCACTGGCAAAGCGCTCATCTGAAATTCATCAGCAGGAGAAAAGCGAAACCATAAAAGGTCATAACTGAACCCGGCATTATTGCTGACAGGGCCCTGGGTCATGGCAGACCTCTCCACTTTGCTCAGAAAACTATGCCCTGCAGCTTTATTTTCTGAGGGGGAGGAGTGCTATAAGTAGAGATATTATTACCCCTTAAGACTCTGTAACACACATTAGCATCCTTCTGGATGTTAGTGTCCCATAGGTTTAGCATAACATTAAACCAGAAAACAACACAAGCTGAAAAAAAACAATTCCCCGAGTGAAGCAGCCTCCCCAGTGGAGCTGACAACCACATGGCCAAGCTTAGTTCGCTGTGGGGACTGGAGTTTGAAATTCATCACTCCCCTGTAACACATGCTGTGGACTGCTGCCTGCCTCCTTGAACCGTCATCCCTCACCCTCATCCCTCCCTACAGCTCTGACATAAAGTTATTTTAAAACTGCCCTTTTGAGACTTGAAGATAAAGTAACTCACAAATGCTGGAGGTCCCAAGTGCTGGTGGTGTTTGCACTTTGCTAGTTGGGGAAACTGAGGCATAAAAGAGTAAAATAACCTTGCCCACCAGAGCTCACCACTCCCATACTAATGTCCTGAGCACAAGAGCATCTCTTGCTGCCACAGGCTGAATGGAACAGACAAACATATAATGAATTCTTAAGAGCCCTTTCTCTAAATCCTTTTTCACCTGCTCCTGTGAATTTGGGTCCTAGGAACTTCATGTTTGTGTGCAGGAGTTGTGACGAGTCATTTCTTCGTAACCAAGGCATTTCAAACAGATAAAATGCAGAAATTCTGTTGTGAGAAATACTGCCAAAGTATTTCCTTTCTTCATCAGAAGAAAGGTGAAGGAGTCTCAGAAAAAATAATTTCTCCTAACAGACATTATATTGAAACTAGATGGTCCTTCAAGGAATAAATCTGTACCCACTGATCCACAGAGAAAATATCAGCTGTTTCTCCCCTATAAATTGTTACCTTGTGGTGAAAAATTAGTTTTGATGCAGCTGCAGAATTTTTCACCAAGCATTAGAGGGGAGGATTACAGTTAAAACAAGAAGTTACAAGACTTTTGAGCTACAACAGCAGCAACACCACAAAAGCTTTAAGACATCTCTTTGTTTAACCATCAGCCTAGATGTTGCCCTTCAACCACATGACAAAAATCCTCCAGCAATCCAGAGGAATTTAAAAGGCTAAAGGCTAGAGACTGAGTCCACCCACATGTTCTTAGGAAATTTACTGTATCCTTGACCCTAACCGTAAACACAGAATCACGTGGATACTGCAGGATGCAATGTGGTTCTTTAAAGGAAGCAAACATTTCTGAAGCATTCATGTTAGCACATGCACTGCTCTCTGTGGAGGTGTCTATGGAGGTTCTGCTTTACTATCTGCTTACAGATGTCTGCACTTGCTTTCCTAGAGGGAGAACACATGGGTTTTGACCACTGCTTAATTTGGTTGGTCCAAGCTGCCAGTGTGAACTGCTAGTTAGGCTGCCAGATTTAATTCTAACAGAGTTTCAAGGCAAAAGACTAATTCCAATAGAGCATGTCACTTGTTGAACCAAGCCCAAGCCCTTTATACAAGCAATTAAGAATCCTACCATTATATTCAATTACTCTCAGGGGTGATCAGACCTTGCTCTGAAGCAAAACTTGTATTTTCTCATTCTTGCTTGGAAAGACTCTGCTCAAACAGATTCTGCTGGAGGCACAGAAGTAACATTTTCCTCACAGAAAGTAACTTCTCTGTCCCATCTCAAATATGGAGTCACAACCTCAGCTATTACTCATGAATTCATGTAATACTACTTGCATTCCTGCCTGCAACACGTTTATTTACACTAGTGTCCTTAAGTACTTGGTTTTTCACTGCCCAACATGCATGAGGACACAGTATGCAGAATGTGCACAAATTCATAGAATAATACAAGCTCTGTCACAATTATCAGAGTATAATGATACTGTTCTTACTCTTCTGCATTATATGATATAGCTCACTGATAACTATAATATTTTTTGAACAATGTCACAAACCTAAAGTTTTATAAAAGACAAATGAAGTTGATCAAAATCTACTCTGTATTACGAAAAGTAAATTATATTACTAATATCCAAGGTATTTGTCAAACATTGATCATCAGAAAACCCCTTCTAGGCATGAAAGCATGAAGCAGTTTGCCCAAAATGATGAAAGCAGGTGGTGACACAGCTACAGTACAGACCTTCCCTAGTGCCAAATTCTCCTTGTTGGATATTGTGTTATCCTCTTGACTCCTTCTCATAGTATTCAGTTTTAGCCAGTATGAAAACCAAGTTCCTTTTTCAATAGCTATTACAGATTGGGGTATTTCTGCCACGCAGCTAGAATGTTCAGAACCCAAAATTTGATAAATTTCCCCATGTACATCTAATAAATGGCATGAAAGAAATGGCTATTCCTTGCTGTCACTGTAGAGTGAGGCTCTACTTTGCCTAAATCAGTCTTGTTTTGCACTAAGCTCTTCAGTGGCTCATTTAATACAGCTTTGGCAAGAGAAGTCCACTTTAATCCTGCACAGTGTCTACAGTAAATCATTAGCTCAGTCCCACATAGGCCATTTTGGTTTTGGAGCAGAAACATGTTGCAAAATCTCCCTAGAGACATCACTCAGCTAATGAAATTGCTTATTTAAGAGAACTAATCATAACAATACAAAAAAGCTTACATGGACATTTTGGGACCAGCAAGTCATTAAAAAGCAGACACTGCTTGACTTGGGTATCTCTCTTCCACTGCAGGTCTCCCAGTACTATTGGTGCTTATACAGACAAAGTTTCATGATGAATCAGTGTGAAACTCAAGACTCAGTCCTTGTAGCCCAGTGCTGTGTACTCACCACCACACTCCCCTGCCTATCAATTAAAATACATCCTTTAACTCCACTGCCTATCTGTGCATCTGCTGTGTGGATTGCAAGCAGCTCACACTGGAGGCTGAGTGTAATGGACAATCTGTTCATTGATATTCTTCAAAATTGGAAAGGAAAAAGGATCCTCCAAATGAGCTTGGGTTTCTTTCAGGGGTGGTTTTTCCCATGTCCCAAACTGCACCAAATCATAAGCTGTTCAGACTCTTTCAGTGCCAGAACTTCTCCTCAGTTCAGTTAAGCATGTATTTGAAGTCAGAGCCTGACAGTGGGAGCAGTTAAATGTAAGACTTATGGAGACAAATCCAAAGAAATGAAGGGTAGGTTGTTTCTCCCTGAAAATAATTATTAAGAATAATTTATAATAATCATACCCAGCTGTAGTTTACAGAATAGAACTCAGCATTTAAACCATAGCTGGCTTATTCCCGATTTGAATCCTGGCAGACAAGTGTAGTCCTTTGTCTTCTAAGGACTTTAGACCTTCTGCTCAAAGCAGGATCAGCTATAAGATCAGACCAAGTTCTTCAAATGCTTATCCAACTTGAACTTGAATACCTCCAAGGCTGGAGACTGCACAACTTTTCTGAGACACCTGCTCCTTGGCACATGTTACAGTCCAAATTTAATTTGGGAAATGCTTATTGGAGTCCTTCACATGAGAAGCTTGCCCATCAGCATGAAGACTTTGCAACCCACATGGTTGTTAGGAGAATTTAGTTCCTTATTTATTTTTCCTATTTTAACAAATTACTTCAATTTACTAAAATTTAGACTAGGCCATTAGCTATCTCTCTGAGGAACGTGGCTCTAGGCTGGCTTAGACCCAGTCCTTCAGAGATCAGATGTTCTCTTTCTGTAGTATCCCTCAAAATGTTCAAGACCATTGTGGACTGTGGTAAGTCAGCAGTGCTTTGAGCAGACAGATTGCACATAGATGTGTGTTTTATTGTAAACTCACAGGGAGGCAGCTCACCCAGAGTTTTGAGCCTTCTTATAACTAGCTGGGGCAGGTTGAGGTAATCTTCAGCTTATTCCACAAACCAGGGCTTATTCCACAAACACTTGTTATGAATGTGGGGTCAGAGAAAGGAGGGCAAGTTCATTCCTGGTACATTTGATGGAGCACAGAGAATGGACAAGGGGAATTTTAAGACTAAACATGAGTTTAGTTAGACTAAGAGGTCTCATATTTTGCATGTTTAGGAAAATATAGTTTCCCTATTTTGATTGGAACAGACTTTGGGGAAAATTACTTTCCAACTTGGTTGAACATTTAACACCTTTGAAGGTGCAAACAGTGAGAAGGATTTTATCTCAACAGTGAGATTCTAATTAATTTCCTAGAAGGAAGACATTTTTTTCTCCCTTTTCCCATATTTTTGAGTACCTAGAAGGAAGAATCTGGCCCTTGCCTGTGAATCAAACTAGGAATCTTAGGCTATATCATGCCTTTGGCAGTGCTGACATCAGCAAGATGTCTCACTGAAGAGCTTGGCAAAGTTACAAGAGGGAATTTATTCTTTTCAGTTGGAAACAGATGGCTTGTCATCAGCCAAAATGCATGGCAAACACCAGCACATTATAAGAATTCTTCACTCAACTGTCCCAAAAGCATCTCTGTGAATCCCACTGTTCTCTGGCACATTTCTTATGGAAAAGCAAAGCAGGATGTAGGGATGTAGCTTTATAAGGTTATAGAATTCAGAGACTTTCAAACCAATTAACTCCAAAGGACATGAAAGAGTGACATATAATAACGAGTCAAGGCTCAAACCACGACAAGAAAATAGGAATTACTGGCCTAGTTCAGCTACAAAAAAATCCATCTTGCCCAATAACCTACTACAATGAACAGCCTACAGCTATTCCCTAGGAAAGAGCAAAAAAAAGGAGAAATATAAAGAACAATTAATCTCCTGTCATTCTCTTAGCTGCTGATCGTCTGTGTTGGACTTTTGGAGCCAGAACAATGTATTTGATGATTATTCAAGGGCCAGTTTTCCTGGGTATTTATTTTGCTACACTTCTGACCCACACAACCCACTGTTAGGTAGGAATTTCATTAAATGCATAAAATCTCCCTCCCTCGAGCAACAGGATGTTTTCAAATTTACAGTCTAATAGAAACCACCTCAATCCTTCCTGACCTAACAGTTTTAAAATTTGCAGTCTAGCAAACATCTGGATGCTTTAAACATTAAATGGGAAAAATAAGTGGTATCTAACCAATACATGGAGACATGAAGTGTTTTTCTCTTGTATTTGGCTTTTTTTAAGACCAAGATATTTTGTACCTCCATCTGTAATTACCATTTTTCCAAAATAAAAAACAGCACCGTCATATGAATTTGATTATTGACCTTACTACAGTGTCACTATCAGTCAGTTTTTCATTTCAGCCTTCTTAACCTGTTATATATTTTTTGCTTATTACAATATATAAAGCAAATGTAGTCTGAAGAACAAGTTTATATCTAAAATGTTACAGACTTACCAACAACTGTAAGGTTGACTTGTGCTTGTCTGCTGCCAAGTTTGTTCTCTGCAACTAAGGTGTAACATCCACAGTGTTCCTGCTTTGTTGCTGATATTGTCAGCTTGCTGCTGTTTTCAGCATTCTCGATTTTAATATATTCATTTTCTTGAATCTGCCAAATTCAAAAGAAAAAAAGTGAACATTTTATGGGATAAATTCCTTCATATATTCCTTCATAAGGAAGAAGTTCTTCATTTTGAGGGTGGTGAGACCCTGGAAGAGGTTGCCCAGAGAGGCTGTGGATGCCCCCTCAATCCCTGGAGGTGTTTAAGGCCAGGCTGGATGAGGCTTTGAGCAACCTGGTGTGGTGGGAGGTGTCCCTGCCCATGGCAGGGGGTTGGAACTCGATGATCTTTCAGGTCCCTTCCAACCCAAACCTTTCTATGATTCTATATCTCANATAAAGCAAATGCAGTCTGAAGAACAAGTGTATATCTAAAATGTTACAAACTTACCAACAACTGTAAGGTTGACTTGTGCTTGTCTGCTGCCAAGTTTGTTCTCTGCAACTAAGGTGTAACATCCACAGTGTTCCTGCTTTGTTGCTGATATTGTCAGCTTGCTGCTGTTTTCAGCATTCTCGATTTTAATATATTCATTTTCTTGAATCTGCCAAATTCAAAAGAAAAAAAGTGAACATTTTATGGGATAAATTCCTTCATATATTCCTTCATAAGGAAGAAGTTCTTCATTTTGAGGGTGGTGAGACCCTGGAAGAGGTTGCCCAGAGAGGCTGTGGATGCCCCCTCAATCCCTGGAGGTGTTTAAGGCCAGGCTGGATGAGGCTTTGAGCAACCTGGTGTGGTGGGAGGTGTCCCTGCCCATGGCAGGGGGTTGGAACTCGATGATCTTTCAGGTCCCTTCCAACCCAAACCTTTCTATGATTCTATATCTCATGGAGCTCAGGTTACATGGTTATCATTCTGGGTGTTATCTGCTGGTAACTTGATCACAGCAGTGAATATGCTGTAGAAATACAATGGCTCTAGTCCTGCAAAGTCAACAGGGAGCATTGGTGTTGCTGGGATTCCATTGAGGAGCAGGAGTTTCAGTGCCTACCTCCTTCTAGACATGCTAGAAGTGAAAACTGTTATTGGGAAAAGAACAAAGTTTGCTCCCACATACCTCAAAGACCATGATGGAACAAGGGTTTAGTTCTAAAATCCCTAATTAATTTGACATTCCCCTTTGCAGGCCCAAAGTTCAAATCATCCATAGCTGTGACTTTTAGCCTCTTGTCTTAACCACCCTTATTATGCATTTCCACATAAATCACAGTAACAGTTTCCTGGCTTTCAATAGTTGAGGATGATGTTGCCTGAAATGGAGCTGCAATGCTACAGCTCTACAAAGAAACACCCAAAGGGCAAATTTAGCTTTCCTACAGCATTTTTATTCTCTATAGAAGCAAAAATCAAAATCTCAGCTGAATACCACAGAGATACTTTGAACTAGTTTTAAATTCAGACAAAGTTATCACAGCACAAATGACCAAAGAGACTTAGATTTTAATCAGTATCATCTTGAGACATGATAGATTATTTCAAAACCTCATAAAACTACACTGCAATTATAGAAGCTGCACACTGTGTTCTTACAAAACAGACAGCATAATGTCAATGCCCTTCTTCCTCCCACCACTTCCTTCTAGATAAGTGACTCTTCCAACTCCTTCTCAGAATTTCATTAAAAATTAAGGCTATTTAGTTTGCCTTATCTTGTCTCATATATTCATAGAATAAGAAATTAAAAGGCTAAGTGTGGGACTTGTCCTTGTCCTGTTTATCCTCAGCTGAGACAAAATACGTGGATTGCTGTACACCCAGAAGTAACCCGAGAAAGATGCTCCTACAGCAACTAGAATAGGAAGTTAGTAAATAGGATTATATAAGATTATGGTTTAAATTATACTGAAAATTATTCCTCCCAGCCCCCATACTTTGTTCTTTTGAGGTTTTACACTGGCTTATATGTTTTGCTTCATTGGAATTAGTCAAAGGGTATTAGTAATAAAAATATCAGTCAAATAGAACTAGACCTGCATTATGCAGGGCAAGCCCAGAAAGGATGCTCCCTGGCTTGCATTGGCTGGGGGGAACAGGAAGCTGGATCCTTCTGTTCCCAAAAAAAGAGTTACTGGTCATAGTTAAAAAGCTCCAACAATCTGTAATATTAAATGATGGATTTTGTTCCTCAATTAATGGAGAAGCTTTCAAAGGCTTTCCTCTTTTTAGCTGAGCACATTTCCAGCTTCTCCCCATCACATGCAGCTTGGATCACAAATTTGTGGCATTTGTTTTTTTCAAGGAAAAGATATTTATTTGTCCAGACTATACCTATAAGAGGCCACTGTGCCTCTCCTGAACCTCAGGGAATGTTAGGAAGGGACACAGAGAGGACAAGTTCCCCCTGCAGCATTCAGTGGCAGGGCTGAAGTCCTAACTTACCACTTACTGGATCTGCTCAAACATTCCTGCAAATAGCCCCTAAGAAAACTGAAAGAAAACTTGGATGATGTTCACTTTCCATACTGGGAATGGAAATGGGTTGAAATGAACCACGTTTATAGAAGAGGAATAAGTTCAAGAGAAAACAATGTGTGGTGAAGTAGAAGTGAAAAACAAAGTAAAAACAATGCTATAGCACAGCACATAGTGATTGGCTTCCCATTTCATTTAGCAAATGGAAAGAAGACTGCTGCCCTCACTTGTCCTTTCTGCAGTTTTCCTTAACCCTCCTGAAGGATTTGCTTTTCTCATTCACCTGCCATAATGAACCCTCTAAAAATTTCTAGTCATTTTAATGCATGTTTTTTGCAAGTCTTTAGATTGTTTCGTAGTGAACAACTAAAGAAAAAATATAAAGATAGAAAAAAATCAAATTTTACAAATTAAAAAATTTGGTATGGGTATTTCAAGCTGCTGGTCTCTACTCTCACATAGATTTTTATATATAAAAATAGCCTTCAACTCCATGAAAATAGGCTTATTGTATCCAACAATGAACTCAGAATTCTGTACAAACCAGAAACTCCCTTCTAAGGGACACATCTTACCTTTATGTTAAAAGCTCAGCAAAACAGGACACTGAATGTCACTAGAGCTTCTGAGACCTACTTTATAAATGAATAAGCTACTTTGAAACTTCAGTTGTGAAACTAAAGAATTTCAAGGAAATATAGAAGTTTGCAAAAAAAAAAAATTAAGATTTTTGTCCTGGAGTTAGAGGTTATTTGGGGTTAGCAAAGATACTGGAATACCCTTTGCACTAGCACACTGTTTTGAATTCTTTCATTAAATGCTGACATATCTAGATTTAGAGTCTAAACTTTCTTGTGCTAAGAGATGTATTTATTTGTGTTCTATAGAGAGCATAATGAGTTCAGAATTAAATAAACAAAAGAGCAGCTACACTATATGTTTATCTTTGCTTGATCCCAACGTGGCACATCATCTTCCAATCTGTACTTGCATATTGGGGTGACTTAAAGTTATTTTACTATTTGCTAAAGAAACTAATTTTAAAAAACTGTCCTTATGGACACATGTAATATAGCTCAAGGGAATTAATTCACATGAAGGAACCTTAAACCTAGGGCTGAGGGTAGTCTCAGCAGCATAATTATTTCAGAGTGACATTTGTCTGTAAAATGTTTCCCTCATACTTCTTATGTGTCATTTTGCCCCTCTGACTTAACATTAGACCAAGAATCTATGAAGAAGAGGCTATTTTTGGAGGAAATTCTTTCCTGTGACAGATACTTTTAAGATACCTACATCTATCACGTGACTTATCCTCTAAGTACATGGTCTAAGGCTTTTCACAAAGGAACAGTCATTTGCCAGAAGCAGGTTTAAACCTGGGTTTGGAATTAGGAAAAAAATCTGACTCAATGGATATTTAAGTGCTGTGATGTGCTGCTAATGGAGGTTGTGAAATCTTCATCATTGCAATGTTTTCAAGTGCAATGATTTCTAGCAGGAATGACATAGACTTTGCCAGATCCTGGGAAAGGGAGATGGACAAGCTGAGTTAGTGAAGTTCCTTTACAGCTCTGCTTTTTCAATGATTGTTAAAACAGACCAGAAAACACTTTACCTGCTTACGGAATTTCATCCATGTGAGAGTTATAGGTGCAGTTCCTACAACCTTGGCAAACAGTTCTACTGATTCACCTGCACGGACTTTTCTGTCTTCTGGGAACTGAGTAATCTGAGGAGGAGTAGCTGATGAAAAACAAAAAAAAATTAAGTCTTACTTTGTGTGACTCTACTTCTTGTTTTTCTTAAAATTCAAAACATCTACCTCCCAATTCAACACTTCCAAAGCAACATTTGAAATCCAAATTAGCAGTTCTGTTTCCTGCAGTGAAACAATTCTGTGGACACTGTGAATTCTACTGTAGTGAAGCAGTAACAATCTACCCATCAGAAGTTTGGTCATGTGAGATCAAGGTGCAGAAATCTAAAAGCCAAAAGTGTTTACACCTGCCCCCAGTTCTGAACATAAAACTTATCAAATTTGGTGTTGGGATTTGCAGAAAAAAAATGTCTTTTTTCTTTTGCACTTTGTATTTTTGAAGAATGGCTCCAGCAAACTCAGCAAACTTCATAGCAATTTGGTGGGCTGAGGGGTCTGCAAACCTGTGTTCATAAAATGTAACACTGAGCCCCTGCCTACGAAGATTCTGCCTTCAGTAGTCAAGTAAATGACATGTGGGACATCTATTAGACCTACAAGGAAAGAAATCGGTGTCCTTCTTCATCACACTCAGTTTTTTCATGAGCAATGACAGATCCTTTTGTTTGTGTATCACAGTGAGTCTTTTAAATCTTGCAGTCCCATTAGTACTCCTCCATCTCTACATCAGGTATTTCTCCTCCTGCGTATCAATAGATGGCAGAGCATCTCTTTTACTAATAGTGCTACTTTGTGACTCTTGCCTGTGATGCTGAATGTGGCAGACCCCTGGCAGCTACTAGGGAGTGACGCCAGAGGTATCACAGCCCAGACAACTCCAGGGTGAAACTTGCTTTTTTTGCTTTACAGAAGCAAACCAGTAAAAGGCCTTCTCTAACATGAGAATGACCTCACTGCCAAATGAAACATTCCTGTCCAGAGCACAGGGCTACTGGGTATGAAAAATATTCCTTTTTTTTTTCTCCTTTTCATTGTAGTTAAACCAAAGTGGAATTGTGGTTTTTATCCTTAGACTTGTTCATTGAAAAATGGCTTTGTTTTGAAATAGCTGAAGGAAACTGAGGGACACATCTGGCAAACAGTTTAAACAGTTTAAAAATCTTACAATGAAAGCAGGTTCCTCTAAAGGAACATTCTGGGGAACTTGAACTATAGAAAGTTTTGCCTAGGAGAGATTATCATAATGCCAGTTATAAGGAAATGTAGAATCTGTCAGCTTCTGTGGTAGCTCCTCATGCAGAGGTGTCATTTTAACATAATATCGGATGGGAGGACTAGAAACAATGGATATAAATTAGAGGGGGATGGATTTAGACTAGACATAAGAAAGAAATTCTTTACAGTGAGGGTGGTGAAATACTGGAACAGGTTGCCCAGGGAGGTTGTGGATGCCCCATCTCTGGAGGTGTTCAAGACTAGGCTGGACAGGGCACTGGGCAGCCTGGTCTAGTGGGAGGTGTCCCTGCCTATGGCAGGGGGGTTGGAACTCGATGATCTTTGAGGTCCCTTCCAACCCAAACTATTCTATGATTCTATGATTCTGTGACACGTGGAAATCCCTCTTTCACTGGAAACTAAGGTGTGTTGTTACAACATTACCACTGACATTTGGTGGAATCTTGCTACAGTTTGTTAGATAGTAACATTTTTGCATAATTTAAGCCTCAGTGCAATGTAACTTTACGAGCCAGTCCGAAAACTGGACTTTGCTTTCCACTTTTCACCTCATGGGATCTCATACTCACACACACAAAGAAATCCAGTAGGCAAACAGCTGTGCTTTGAAATGTGGAGCTTGTTCTTTATAACAGTATTGGTTTATTATTCATTCTTACAGGATGATAAATGCAACAAATTACCTGCTTTTGGAGGAGTCTTTGGAGCTGGTTTCTTCTTCACTGTGGCTTCACCTAGTTGAAGAAAGAATTAAAATAGAAGTTAATATGAAGGTGATCTTTGGAAGGTACCAGCTGAACTGCAAAGCTTACATCCATCATCATGCTTTGTTGACAGCTGAAAATCTGGGGTGTTCTTTCAGCATATTAACCTCAAGAATTAAAAATACTTTTTGAAAACACTTTTACTACCCTGAATGATGTTCAGAACACTCGCATTTGAAGCTAAAACTTTTAAAAGAATCATATCCACCTGCTACACATCTCCCATACTCTCTTATAATCCATTCCTTTACTTCAGCTTAACCAGGATGAAAACATGGGGCCAAGATCTATTTCATACTGAATTTCTGCTTAGATTCCCAGCATAATCAATGATGAATAAGGTCAGTTAAAACTAAAGCAGTTAATATCACATTCTACTTCCTATATCACCTGTGAGGTAAACACGAAAGCAAGATTTATAAGGGCTAGCATCATCCCTCTGCTTCATTCTCTTCCCTAAGCAGAGACAACTTGTTGCCATGTTCACAAAATAAAGGTTAAAAACAGAATTTGGAATCTGAGCACATAAATCTTGGGAAGACAATGTTCTATCTATGGTGAACAGTCAGTAGAAAATAAGGCAAAGAAAACATCTAGGTAGAAAATGAGTGTTCTTCGTAAAAGAAGAACAAGGGGCTACCCAATTAAATTACCAGGCAGTGGCATAAAAGAAACAAAAGAAATGTATTTAAATGTAGCCAGTATTACCTGTTCACAGACAGGTAATGTTTTACACAATAACAATATAAACAGTTTCAGAATGACAAACTGATAGGAGCTAGATTTAATGGTGACAAGTAAATGTAACATTTTGAATGACTTCAAAGCACTGAATTCCAGAAGTGGAGGGGGTTCATTCCTTTTAGATTTCTCTCTTTTTATCTGCTGTCCTAAGCACCCTCATCAGAGGTTGGCTTCTGCAGGGAAAGAACATTTGTTATTTTCTTATGCTCAAGTAGTCAGCTTGATTGAAGCAGTCTGGTTTTTAAGGTATTGTCTCCAGTGGAGGCAGTATTTTCTAAGTGCTTTAGAATACTTGGCTGCACATATAAAGCTGCCCAGATATAGCCATAACAGTCTCAAAAGCTCTGATTTTTTTGGTTCATTGTTTATTTTTCTTACTTCAAAGTAGCAAGACTCTGAGCAGCAAAAAAAATTCTCAAAAATCCACCAAATCAATGAAGAGTCTTATTTTAAACCCCTCTGCTGCAGTAAACTACAAGCTGTGGATGGCACCCAGGGCACACATTATCTGATGCCCCATGAATAAGAAGCCAGGGACTGTGAACTCACTGTGCAAGTATAATGTTACAACACAAGCAACAGACGGATTTGAAGATAGGTTTTAAATTTTAGAGTGACTGGAGATAGTAATTAATGTTAAATGAACAAATGCTTTAATAAACATATAGTGGTTCAGCTGTCACCATCAGTGTCTATTCAGTTCATTCTGGGGACTATTTCACCATACACAGAATTTAGAAAAGCTTTTGTCACCTTTTTTTTGTAAATTTCCATTTCACAGTAATTTTCTCTCAAAGTATGCTTAGCTTTTATATGCTGTATCTTTATTGGGTTTTTTTTGGAACCAGAAACACAATGCTGAAGAGTTCCTTGCAGTGATTTCAGCTGAGTCAAAAAGAGTAGTTGGACGTCTCCCAAAGACGCTTTACATCTATGACTGTCAGCTCAACAGAACTATTAAAAGTTTAGATTAGTACTTGTGAGGTGTTTATCCTGGTATAACTGGACCACCAGGGCTAGATATCTGTTCTGCCATGTTTTCCATGTCCACTCTGTTTAGATGGAGCCTTCAGTGAGCACCACTGCTTGTTAAAGGGACCCAGGACTTTTAAACCACAAACAGACTGACAGACTGACACAGCCCCTGACTGCTGTAGTAAGTGACAGCAAATATACTTCCAGCTCCCTCTCCCTGCCCAAGCTGTATGAGCAACAAATGGTGTCATTGTATGGTCCCACCCTGAGCTGAAACTCTCATTTACTTCAGCCTATAGTCACACAGAAAAAACTATTGATAAGATCAGGTGCTAGCTGGAAGGGCTGTAGAGACTGGTCTATCATCTGCTGGTAAACATCTCTATTAGTGAAAATAATCTATTAGTTTCTCATTATTAGCCCAATCTCATGCAAAATAATTCAACTGTGTGATTTCAAAACATGTAAATATTTGTCTGTGTGTATATGTGTGCTGTGTTTGACATCAGATTCTCTGCTCTTCTCCAAACCAAGAATGATATAGCTGCTGGGTATCTCCTCAGAATTATAATGGTTTTTAATAGAAGCTAAAGCAATGGCATGAATTTGATTACTTCCACACTCCATTAAGCCTGATGTGAACAAAGAGCATCAATGATAAAGCACCATTTGTCAAGTGCCTTCTTGGGTTGCAAATTATTCAGAAATATCACTGCAGACAAATGGAAGTAAATGAAATTCCTTAACCCAGCACAATTTTCACTCAGTTTCCACCTTTTGGCCTATATTGTGTATTTGCTGCAGTGCCTTAGGTGCTCATGGAGTTATCACACTCCCCACATGTTTGTATTTCATTCTAACTCTTAATATATCAAGACCCTTTTTCCTCCTGATTGTCATTCTCCACTTCTGCACAGACTGGATATCTGTATTCTCAGGCACCCCTCTCACTTTTTCTCTACCTACTATCAGCCACTCTCAAGTCCATCACAAAAGACACCTCAGTACCAATTTGTCCATTCACAGCAACTACAGTCAGTGATATTCAACTCATCACTGTTAAGGAACAATGTTTCTATAGAGGCTAGGATGTATAATGAACCACCAGGTATTACATTTACCCTATAAGTTGAATAATTGCATTGTGTCCCCCCAGCTCTGGAATAACTAAAGGCTCTTATCAAAAGGCAAATTTCCATAACAGTGAAGCAAAGAACATGAACCCACGATTCCATTCAGCTCAGATACTGCTTTTTATAAGTGAATGTGAGAATTTAAATCTTTAGTCTTTGCCCACTGAACTGAAGATGTCCAGACTGTCACTGGACTTCATCAAACCATGTGGATTGCAAAGGGTGGATGGAAGATCTGGCTGAATATCCTGTTTTACAGACACAAATAGCCCCAAGCAGAAATGAAAAGCAGGGGCTGTGAGGAAGGGCATAAGGACAAGGATGTGGCCTTGGGTCTCTGAAGCTGACTTCTTTGGCTATTACCATATACTCCATTGTTCTTAATTCTTCTTAAAGTGTACCAGCTCATCTCAGGCATCTTTTTGAAATGAACTTTTGTTTCAAAAGCCACTGGAGACAGTTAGTGAAAAAAATCTAATGAGATTACCAGAAGTTGACAAGGTCAAATGATTGTTTTCATTAAAATATTTGAACCTCTTGGAAATGTTAGTTCAAGTCTGCCTCTGCTGCTTCTTTTAAAAAAAAAAAAAAAAAGAGAGTTTGTCTCTCTTTTGATATTTACATTGAAACAGGCTAAAACTGAAAACCAGTCTGGAAGAAAAAGGACATAATATTCTCTCCTTAAATGAATCTGCCTTCTAGAAACAACTTAATATAAACATTATGAGGCTGGTATTTACATAACTTTATAGGCAGGTTTGCCTCTTAAAGAGCTTGTGTCTGGGGTGGGGGGATGGAAATAAACTAAAAAAGGGAAAGATCCCATGTAGGCTGATAACTGTGGGACCTTTGCTTGTGCCGTTCTTTGCCCTGATGTTGATTTCATGAGAGCAGATCTGTTCAGAAGCCTCCCTCTTTCTTTTCTGTTTCCCTTTTTTGGAATTTCACTAAAAATAGGCATAAGCCCTCCCCTGGCTCTCTGCACAACTTGCTTTCATAAAGCATGAAATAAAACTCTTACAGTCTGAAAAAAACATCAGTACTCAAGATAGCATTTCCACACAGAAAATAATTCCTCCTGTCCCTCCATGTCCCTCCATTGAGGGACATGACTAAATTTATGTGCATATCTTCCTAAGTGATGGACTTCACCACCAGGTAAAAAGTAAACACCCAACTTCATTAATATAAGGAGCAAGATGTATCCCTACTTCTGTTTTCTTGTGGAATAGCCTCATTTTAGCTGAGGGTAGGAGAAGGATTAATGAAATACTCTAATACTAAAGCACATGGGTAAGGTATTTCCCCTTCAGGATTTCATGTTCTGAGGTGAACCAAATTGTTGGTATTTTTTCAGAATTTCCAGTGAGATAAAGTGAAAGAAGAGGTCATGTATATAATATGTCAGATATTGTGGCAACATTCCACATTGTGGCAACATTTATATAGGAGATGGAAAGCCCAGATTCCAGTCTCTGCTCTTCCCCATCTCACTTGAGTGTTTCAGACACTGGGATGTGACATTAGGAAGACTCTACTACAGGTAAATGAATCACTGTGTAACCTCCTTCAGACCATCCTAGGGTCTGAATCAAAGGTGACTGTTGTCTGTAAAGCTTCACTACTCACTGCTATGCTAGAAAGCATGGACTGATTGACACCTAAAACTCCAGAAAAAAGAAAACACTAGACCTTGTGATCAAGGTAATGAATTATTCAGTTCTGCCCTTGCTTCTGTCACAGACTTCCTTGATGGTAAAAAACTTACTGCAGGTATGCATAGCACAGAAAAGATGAAATAGAAAAGAGGTGTTGGCTACAATTGTAGCAGAAAAAGACAACACATCATCACTTACCAATTCATTCATACATTCATCTACCCATGCTAATCACTACAGAGAAAAATGACAGTGGCAAAGCGTAAACACCAGCAGCCTGAACTTTCAAACATCAAGTTTTGAATGCTTAAGCAGTTCAGCTTAATCACTTCTCAAAGTGTAAATTCCTCCTTCTGCTTCCAAATAACTAAATACAATGAAATAGAAAGAAATTTTGGCTTCAATTTGATGAGAAGCAGGAATCAGAAAAGTAAATGCCATACAAGTCAGTTATTTCAGTTTGCGTGTTTCACCACAGTCTTTAATAGCTTTTTTTTCATTAAAAACGACTGCCATTTAGTTGCAGCATCCCCTATTTAGTTTCTAAATCATGCAGGGATTGTCCACTAATTGAAAAGAAATCCAGCCTCCTCCTTCTCAAAACAAAAATAAAAATACAGGAAATACTCATGCATCCAGACAAGAGAGAGCTATTTTCTACTAACACACTCAGGCCTTCAGTAATGCTGCAAAGTATGCTGAAAGTAACTCAGTATTTTAAAACAGCTTGGCTGAAGGAAGAAACAATTCCATAAAAGTTTCAGAGCACAGTGCTTGAGCAATCTCTGTAGTTAGAACAAATCTGAGCAAGGCAGAAAAGATCAAGGTTTCAACAGAGCTGACAACACAGATCATCTAAATTTCACTAAAAGCTCTGGTGGGAGCAAGACAGCAATGTCAATTTTTTAAACATAGATTTAATTTTCATATTTCTCATGTCCTGGGAAAAGAACTACAATTAGAAGCCAAAGTGCTGTGCCCAGTTGTATGGAAACAGCTGTTTATACCAGGTTAATGGCCTGCTACCTGGCCTGCTAAGTAGAATCATAGAATAGTTTGGGTTGGAAAGGACCTTAAAGATCACCTAGTTCCAATCCCCCTGCCATGGGGAGGGACACTTCCCACTAGACCAGTAGGAAAATATTGCTGGGTCATTTGGACATTATGGAGCTCAAAATTATTTCAGTGAGGATAGCTACATGTTATGTGCTTTTACACATTAATTAAACCAACAGATTAAGGCTCTTGTTTATAGAGAAGAAAATTTGGTTGATGCTGCAGCTCCATGCCTCAGATTTGCAATTTCTATTCAATGACTTAACTGGGAATTAATGGTGCACAGCTCCTCATAATTTCAAGGCCATGTTGCAAAAACTGTACTCGTTTTTCTCTGCATTAGACAGCCAATAAACATTTCTGTCTTCTTCTGTCAACATACAGCTATGTAGGATGGACTTTATGAAAAACACATGGAAAATACTGTTCTGTGCCAACATTAACTCAGAAAATGTCAGTATGGTGTGGGCTGTAAAATAACCTGGCAGAGATTCAAATGGCATACCTGGGATTAGCTACACAGTCCTAACTGGGCATCAAGGAGAAGGGATTTACACAACAAATTTGTGTTTCTCCATTGCACTCTTTCTATGCACAGTAACTGAATTTTCTTTTAATCTTTGAAGGCAAAGAACCTTTAGGGACACCAAGTTAAAATTTACACTGCATTTTTATTTCAGCTGAATTGTTGGCTTTTGCCAGAGCTATGTATGTTTTGAACCTAGGCCTGAGGCACGAAGTCACCACCTTTCATTATTCATAGTTTCAAAGAAATCATACTTAGGTCTTAAAAATATGTCATGGCATTTTATTTACATATAATAAAAGAGGAAGTTTCAGCTGTCTTAGAAAAATCTACATTTTTTTCCTTGAAAGTTTTGGTCAGAAGCTTCCCTGTCCATGTAACTCATCTTGTTCCAATAAACCAAGTATTTGCATTCAATGTGCAGAAAGTATCTTGGTTTTCACACACCCAGGACCAAAGCAGCATGGACCTTCTGGGAAATGAATGGGACTGGAAGAACTAATTTGAATAAACCCTTTGACCCTTAAGGGCTTCTCAAACTACCTCAGGGACTGAAAAGGACAGTAGCAAAAGAGTCTCCAGATTGCAGCTGCTCCACCAAGCTCTTATTTCTGCAATTAAAACAGCAATTCTGTCCTGTTTATTTATTTCCTCAGTAACTGCATTTTATGAGGGCAAGTTTTATACTGAAAAGAAAACAATCTGACAGAAAAGGCAGATTTTGAAGTATTTTATATTCACACAGTGCTGGTTTTCATATAACTAAAACAAAAATAAAGGAAAAATTTGCAGTGTGTACTGATTATATATTATCTAAAGGGGACACATCGAGTTTAATGTTTTAATGAGGTTTTCTTGAAATGGTTCTTGCTGACCCGAGTTCTCTGACAAGATTGTTTCTTGAAATGTAAATAACAGAACCACACGCTAATTACTTGGCAACTGAATCATAATTTTTTCAGGGTAATTAAAATGCTTAGAATCCCACCCACTATATAAAATGTTAAGGAGTCCTGTCTGACATATTTTTATTTGTGACATGCTGCTCAGCCTTGCATTCAAGTACCCACACCACTGAGAAATCAGATGTGGGAAGATAACAGTGCAGCCTTACTGAGGATTTGATCTGGATAGTGTCAGTGGTAACATTTTATTAACAACTGCCAGGAGGGGAATGCATTGGTACTTGACCAAAATGTGTTTGACATGAAATCAAACAGATTTTATATAGTAGCAGATATTAAAAGTTTATATAAGCAAGATATCAAATACTGCTAAGTAATGTATTTTGGGCTCTTTAGTTGAAGGTGTGTGGAGGAAGTTGGATTCTTTGATGTAATTCTATTTTTAACTGAGGAGAAGGAGTTCCATTAGTGCAATCAAACTGTGCTGGGTCATCCCTTCAATGTATGTGGGCTGGAGAGGAGAACAGTGGGTTTAACAAGAGTGTTACTGAGATGAGGGAATCCAGGATATCCTGTTAGGTTTTCATACCACTGATTTTGACAGGTGATAGTTGCCATTTCTTAATATTTACTAAAAGTAGCACTGTGAATTAGCCCCACAAAAAAACAGCGGGACTTTCTTTCCAAACAGTTTAATCCAATGCTTAGAATTAGGAGGGTGATTTTTTTAAAGCATTAAAGAGAGTTCTTTTCTCAGTAGCAATGACTGGGATAAAGTTTCTTCCTACTATAGTAAAGTTATGTTGCTCTGCTCAGCCCTGGTGAAGTTTAAGAAATAGCATCTAAGTGGTGAAATATGCCTTTTCCCCTCATTCATCTTTATAAAAAACCAACAACCCCACCTTCTGGAGAACAGGTGGTTTATGTAAATGCTTGGGATGTCAGTTTATGAAGTCTACAGTACAAACTACTCACAAGACTAAGGATCAAGAAATTTGGGTTCTGGGCCTGCAAATGAATGTGTGATCTTTCGCTAATTACTCAAGCTGCAATTTACTGCTCTTTTGATTCTCAGTGTAATACACATTCAGGAGGACAAAATTTTAGCAAGTGTGGAGTTGCAATATATTTTTAAAAATTACTGTAAACCATCAAATCCTTATTTACTCATAAAAATCTCAACCAACACTTTGATTTTTTTTCCACAGTCTGTTGGGACAAAACCATTTCTTTTAAAGGGAAGATTTTGCAGGGGGCCTTGGTAAATTAAATAAGACATTCCCATTTAGCCTAATTCGAAGTAACTTACAATTTGGACCTGAGTGTCCAAATCCTTCTGTAGCAGATGTTTTCAAAGCTCCCTAGAGAAATGTCCAAGGAGTGAGATTTTTTAGTTTTGCACTTCTGCTGCAAACTAGAAGACCCTTTTATTATCCACTGATTGTTCTGGCATAACATGGAGTATGCAGTATGATAAATAATGAAAGGTTCCAATTTTCCACTGCCTCTTCTAGCCTTTTATATCTGTGCAGAAGAAACATAACATTTTATTATGCTAACTCAGGAGCATTTCACATCCACCAGGCAAAGCTACAAAGCCCAAGTCAGTGAAGAATGGACCAGTTGCAACATTAAAAGATGTGCCCTTCTTCCATTCTTCCTCAGATAACCACCTGGGTATGCTTGTTTTATCCAAGAAAGAGTATTACTTATTCTAGTTATCATTACAGAGTCCATTATGCAGAGTTATAATTATTACTAAACTCTGTTGTCAGAACATTAAATTGTAAGCAAAAAGAAATACATAATAATTTTTTCTAATTTTCTATCTTTCTGCATTTAAGCATTACAAGCATCCCTTCAGAGCCTTTGTCAAACCTGGAGTGCTATAAAGCTGCCTTTGTAGATGTTTTGCTGTAAGTGACTTCTTATTTTAAACCAGAGTCTAGTATATATCACCGACTGAGATTGAGATGTTTCAAACCACCTGTGCAATATCTGAAGTCAGATCCTTTTAAAATTAAATATGTATTTTCCCAAAGTTGTCCAAAAGCTCTTCCAAAGCCCAGCTTCCTAACATTGTCTCCGGTTGCCTTGGTATTTTCAATGTAACAGGGAAGATATTTTAAAGGTATTTTGAAAAAAGGGCTCAAGAGAAGTTCAAGAGCTTGAAACACAGATTTACTATGTTCAAGAACAAAATGATTGTTCATAATTGCTGTTATTTACAGCATTTGAAGCTCAGGTGCAGAGGTGGAGCATGTTGGTGTGACACTTCCCACAGTCCCAAGCACTTCTGTGAAGGAAAAGTTCTAATGCTCAGCCAGCAACTCAGAAATAGCTGCAGCCCAGGGCACAGCTCTTTGTAAGTCAATAATTCCAGAAGCACAATTATTACCTGTCATCATCAGACAGCAGAAAACTGCACTGAGTCCTGCTGAAAATCAGATCATAATTTGCCTCTTTTATTTTTTTTTTTTCTTTGAGAGAGACAGATAAAATATTTCATGTCTCCATTAGAACCATGTCTTTATTTTCAGGAACTCGCATAACAGACTTCTAAGACAGACTCCAGTGACTCCAGTGTTGGATTTAAGAGATATCTTATCACATAGACAATTTTAAAAATAGTAGTGGGGTATTAGGAGTTTCTATACTGATGCCACTAAGTCTCCTATTAATCAAACACATGTATGCAGAAGAGCAAACACATCAATTTATAGCTGATTTGCTATTTCAGAAAGCATTAAAAGCAAGATAGCAGTAAGAAAGCAAGTAAAAGCAGTGACAGCCTGAGAGAGTTGGGGCTGTTCAGCCTGGAGAAGGCTCCAGAGAGACCTCATAGTGGCCTACCAGTACCAGAAGGGGCCCACAAGAAAGCTAGGGAGGGCATGGAGCTATGGTTTGAAACTGAAGCAGGGCAGGACATTAAGAAGTTCCTCTTCACAATGAGGGTGGTGCCCAGAGAGGTTGTGTACACTCCATCCCTGGAGTCATTCAAAGCCAGGCTTGATGAGGCTCTGAGAAACCTGATCTAGAGCAAGATACCTCTGCTCTCTGCAGAGGAGGTGGAACAGGATGATTTTTAAGTTCCCTCCCATCTCAAACAATTCAGTTACCTTGCCTAAGGAAGATAGTATATTGTCCACACAGGACACAATATGACTTGAAACAATCTACTCAAGGATTTTTGTGCTCTCTGGAAGGCAGCTGAGAATAAATCTCAGTCATTAGTTTATTGCACCATTATGGGAAAATGGAAACTGAGACTAGGCAAAGCCTGAACTCACAGTTCCAGCACTTCTAATCCCAAAAGGTAAAACTTTTCACACAAGTCATGTAAGAAATGGCAATGTCTCCAATGCTATTCCAGCAAACAGAGAGGAATACCATAGAATCCCACAGTATTTTTGTTTCCAGTGAGAAGGCAGTAATCAAAATCACTGTCACTTACTCTCTGTTGGCAGCACAGGGGGAAGTGTGCTCTTAGGCTTCTTGTTTTTCTTCTCAGCAGGCTTTGAGGTCTTTGAGGCATCTGCAATCAAAACAAATAGTAGAATATAAAACCTATTAAAAAACCAGCAATGAAAAAGCTGCCTTTTAACATCACTTTGTTTTAGATCCTTCTAAGAAGTGAGAGGAAATTGCTGTCCTTCTGGACTTAATGAAAAATGTCCCATTATAAAAGGAAGATGGAACAGAGGGAAAAGTCCTCTCTGAAAGCAGCAGCACTGAGAAACTGAGAAAGCAACTAGACAAGAGGCACCTTTTAAGCTGATAAGTCAATTTTAACTTGATAGAATGAACAATAATGTACACAAAGCTGCTTTAGGCAATGCATGGAAAACAAAGGCATATATAATTCATCATTTAATCCAAAATAATTTCTTGCCATGTCATTCTATTCCATTGTCTATGTGATTTGTGTAGACGAACACGTTGAACAGTAGACTTTGCTCTGTTTGTTGAAATCTCTCTAAGAATATATTTGTACACATTGGTGCATTCTTAAAACAAATGGCAGAAGGGACACCATAGGAGTCGCATTTGATGGATTTCATTATTTTCAAGATTACACAACTCATATACAGGGACCACTCAGCACTGCAGGCTCCACCCACAGCTGAGAGCCAGCACAAGCTCTCTTCTATGTGCATCCCATATTACAGAGACACATTTAACTACAAGGTGCAACCTTTCTCAGAAAGATTGAGCATATCATGTGATGCAAATTCTAATGAGCTCCACATGATTGTTTGATCCTGACATGTCCCGTTGGAAGAAAGATCCCAAATCTGGATTATGATCTCAGCAACAATTTCTAGCTTTCAAATAGAATCACAGAATTACCTAACTTGGAAAGGACCTTTCAGATTATTGAGTCTAACCATCAACCTAACTCCAACAAGAAGTGGGCAGGGACACCTCCCACTAGACCAGGCTGCTCAATGCCTCATGCAGCCTGGTCTTAAACACCTCCAGGGAGGGGGCATACACAACCTCTTTGGACAACCTGTTCCAGTGTCTCACCACCCTCACAGTAAAGAACTTCTTTCTTCTATCCAGGCTAAATTTGCCCTCTTCCAGTTTGCATCCATTAATCCTAATCCTGCCATCCTGTACCCTATTGAAAAGTCCTACCCCAGCCTTTCTGTAGCCTCCTTCGGGTATTGATAGATTACTATGAGGTCCCTCCTGAGCCTCACATATATTACATACATACATAAAAATAAATATATTACGTACATATATTTATGGTTACTTGTTGATACTAAAAATCACTATCTGGGATCCTGACAGCAGACTGAATAGAAGGGAGCAATTTTAACTGTTGTTCAAGATTACAATTATAATGTAAAAATAACAGTCATCCCCTCTACCAGTCACAGACATGGGATATCGAATGGCGTCACTCCTAAATAGCTGGAGCTCACTGTAGTGCTATTCTGCAAAAACATCTTCTCAGCCATCCAAAGCAGCATGCTAGTATGGAATGGAAAAGATGGACGAGGCAGCCAATATCAAGGCCATTCTGGTATCCAGTACTATGTGATCATATAGCTCCCAACACCATGACTGCAACTACCAAGCCATCCAGAGAACTGACATAATGCCATTGTCACCATGCAATGTGTATGTCAAGAGCCAGTAGCCTCCCAGGGTTCACTTCACAAGCCAAAGTTTGCCTCCAGCTTCCTACAACATACACTTCCTAGCAGGAAACTGGAAGTGGGAAATACACTATGGGAGGCTTGAGGAAGAAAAGCAACTAGTTGAAGAAAGACAAAGTCAAATTAAAAATACATAGGTGACCAAGACATTAAAAAAAAATGCTAAGGTACCTCTGGAGAACTGCTGTGTGCCAAGCACTTGATCTGATATTTTAACCCTCTGTATCTGTGGAATTAAAGGTGTCACAGGATGCTAGATTTTGCTTAAAGTCTCTTTTTGATAGTCATCTGTGAACTTCAGTGCTGATAAAATGTCTTACTTTAAATTACAGAAATAGAGATGATAGTTTATCAAATCTCAAAGCCAGTCTATGTTGTAACCATAGCATCATTGAAGATGTTATTACATAAAATAATATAATTAATTGTAATTATGTATATGATGAATTCTTTTTCTGTCTACATGAAGACTGATGCTTACTGATGGAGTTACAAGATCATGTTCTCACCTTCTGCTACTCAATGTTAGGAGAATACATTAGGAAATAATACATTAGGAAAAAAAGTAGTAGTTCTCTCTTCTAGACCTCCTGTTCAAATATCACATATGCAATGCATTTGTGAAGGCTCAGGACCAAAGATCTGTTATTGGGATTGTTGTTGAGTTTTGTGCTATTTTTAGTTACAGTGGAAAGTATCACAGTATTTAAAGATGAGTTCACCAGAAGGTGAGCTGATAAGAAGCACCTTGGGTTACTTAAAATCTCCTAAATTACTTAAAGTCCATGGTGATTTAAAAAGTTTGTGCTTTCAACTTCATGACAGTATATTTACCCAAGGCCAAGGCTACTTGGCAAGAGTACAGTATCATCAACATAACTGAGACTGAAAACAGGTACCTCAGTCAGCAAATTGTCCATGTTCTCAGACTATGGCATGCAAGGGTAGTTGAGCTGTGAATTTATTTATTTTTACTCATTTCCACTAGGAATAAGGAAATTATCAAATGCCATTGAGTGTAAATAATTGAAAAGGTCTAGGCTGAGAAATGTACTATACATTGTCCCGAGGCAGTCTGGTACCCAAGCTCATACACTGAATGCTTATGTGCTCTTAAATAAAGCAAATAGGGTAGAAGTAAATCTTAATGAGTTCAAACTTACTCATCTAAAATCCTTGTAGAAATACAGTGGGCAGCAGGAGAACATAGATTACTCCACAAAGAAGCTACAACCTCTTTGATCATGCTCCTTTATGGTAGACACTGAATTAAGTATTCACCAAGAAGGGCAGGATGGAAGGGGGCAGAGTTATTTTTGCTGCATGTGGCTCATCAAGGCTGGTATTTGGAAATAAAGGGAGAAGGGAGGAAGTTCTAAGGAAGGGTTTTCCCATACCCATCAAAGTACTTACCTTCTACTACCTGCACTTTGCAAGCACATTCAGCTTTTCCTGCTGGATTCTCAGCTATGCATTTATATTCACCTCCATCTTCAGGCACAGCCTTCTCAATGGTAAGTGAACACAGTGTCCCTAATACAAAGAAGGAGAGACCAAATGGATGTTATGTTGTGGTTCACTAAAACCTTAATACCACTAAGGTACAGAATGCATTAAATGATCCAGACCTCTTCTAGAAGTGATCTTCGCTTTGTCCTTACAAATTCAGCATCAGAATTAGAACCCCATTAATGGTCAATAAAATAAACCCACATTGTTAGAGAAAATTAATCTTATTGCTGTTCCATAGGGTACTCAGAGTCCCTGCAGGCCTAAAGTGGTTAATGGATGAGGGCTGCTGTTATTTCTCTTCTACTAGGGATAAAACATCCTCACTACAATCCTTTTCCAAAAGGGCTAGAAGTGTAGGACTATAAATAAGAGGGCTTCTGTCAAGTGGCCATCTGCAATATTTTGCTTCATTCTTATCTGTAGTACTCCCGTGAGGATCCATGTGTGAATGCAGAATTCCAACTTAGTGCTCAATTTTATTAAATTCCACTGGCAGCCATTTTATTTTCACTTTAATTACTCAGAGAGCAAGTGTTGATATTGTATGATGTCTCTTAAAAAGTCCAGCCTATCACTGTCAATTAAATTTGTCACTGCAACAAATCCATTTATTTTCAAAAAGCAAATTTGACTTCATTTGGTGCAGAAACAGGATGCAACAGAAGCACTGTAGTTTCCAAGGGAAGCTTGGTGTGACCCAAGGGAAATACATTTCCTCTTAAAAAATAAAACTCTGTGAACCAAACCAGAAGCTGTTCCCAGTAGTTGAGGGGATGGGGAAGGAGAACTGAGGTTTTACCCAATTCCTTATGCTCACTTGCATTGCTTGGAACAATGAAGCACTTTGCTCCCTGGGGAGAATCCCAGTTTAAACACTTTAGACTTTCCCCTTCCCAATGTCCCTCATTAAGTAAGGGCAAAATGTGGCCTTACTTTCTCTTTCCTTATGGGAAAGCTTGGCCTTAACCCCAAACACAGCCAGAGACATTGTGCCCTTCCACCCTGGCTGTTAGCTTGTCTATAATGCCTCCAGCCTCCACTTAGAATCATGGAATCACAGAAAGGTTTGGGTTGGAAGGGACCTTAAAATCATCTAGTTCTAACTCCCCTGCCATGAGCAGGGACATCTCCCACCAGACCAGGTTCCTCAGTGCCTTGTCCAGCCTGGCTTTAAACACCTCCAGAGACAGTTCATCCATAGCAACACCTTTCCCCCTTCCTCCATTTACCTTTCCACACAATCTCTCCTAATTAATGCCAGGAACAGGTAGTTGATCTTTTTTAAGACATTTCCCTGAGTCCTGAGATGTAAAGAAGTTTCACAGCATCTCTTGCTATTTGCCATTTTTCTCTCCAGCACTAACGAGAGGCTGCCTTTTGTCTTCCAAAGTGCCTGATCCACCTTCATTAAATATATCCTTTGTGATGAGGGAGATTGCACAGATGGCACTAGTCTATGAAAAAGACATCAAAGGGTCCTTGAAAAAAAACACCCCTCTCTCAGAAGAGCTTTGAAGAGCTCTGCTGGGAGACTAGACCTCAGTTCTGCCATGTTAATTATGCTTTTGGTGTTGAGATTTCCCCCTGATTATAAAACTGAATATTATTACAAGAAAAATCTTGTAAAAGATATTCAACAAATGTGATTTGCCAGAAATACATAAGAGTTAGGACATGATTTTTTCCCACCTCATGCTCCAGAAAATCAAGAAGCTCTAAATAATGACAAAGTTCCCCTCAGAAACAATTAAAAAAAAAAAAATCTTAGAAAAGGCCCATCACTCTCCTGTGTTGTGCTCACCCAGCCACAGGGTGAAAAGGAAGGCCATGTGCCTTCCTTGAGACAGCTCATCTCCATGAGTCAGACTGAGCCAAAAATGTCACGAGTTGCATTTCCATTCCAAATGGAGGAGGGACACTGGAAAAGTATTCTTGCAGGCATCTAGCAAATATGAATTCAAGTGTCTCTGAGGTTTAAAGAGACAGCTGTAGAGCAAGCTGAAGATAGCTTCCAGTCTAAGAATTTGCATATAACACGACTAAAAAAGATCACACATTAGAACCTAAAAATGCTATTGAAAAAGAGCATAAAATATGGAACAGACACACATAGATATGAAAGAAATATATCTTTACTGCAGGAAAGGAGTCTGGCCTCTAAGGATAACTGGACCATTAAGGGACTGGAACAAAGCAGTATTTGCTTCAGTTTTTGATGGAATTTTCTACCTTCTTTATTTGCACACTAATCAGTTCACTGAAGACTAACGTGATGTAGGTCATTCCTCACCACACACTGTCCACAGAGAACATGTCAACAATCTAAATTAGCACCTTATGAGAAACATTGCCTTATGTACTAGATATAAACAGAAACATCCTGCCCTAATATGAAGTCACTCCTCATAATTAGACTAAAATCTAGAAGCAAATCTTAGGTTTTTTTCATGGCAGTCCTCAACTGGGCAGGTGCAATTAGCGGCCTCTTAGTTTTGCTTTTAGAACCAGGGCAGGGGTTTGATGCAAGGCAGGGGTTTGACTGAAGCTGCATTCAGCTTGTTACACTTCGAGTAGATTCCTCATAAAATAATCTCAGTCTTACTCATTCCAAAAGAGTATATATGTTCAATTTTAATGAAGTTATTTTGTGAGAAGAAGGATGACAGAAATCTGTTTTTTCAAGGGCCATATCCTTTTTCTCCCAATTTCCAACCTCTTGCAGCAATAACATGTATCCCATTTCTCCCCAGATCATGCTCCCCAGCAACTCTGTTGGGGCAGCAGAGACAAAGCACATGGGGATTGCTTGGCTCTTTTTTACCAGTGCATGTAATGGTGATATTCTTCCCTCAGTGAAGGGGTGAAAGGAAAATGAGATAATTTGTTTTATTCTCCTTATTTAGCCTCCAGCTTTCATGAAACTGTGGACAACCAGGACAGTGTGAAATGGGCCAGTATTTCAAATATTGAGTCAGGACTGGAAAGGGAGGCTGACAGCACACATGGCTGAAGAAATCTCATTTTCCTTGAAACCCTCCACCTCATCTCTAACATGCAAAACTTTATGGAATTCCATAAGGACAGGAAACTCCCCAGCATGTTCTGTCATCTAGAGCAACAGTCAGTTCCTGTGGCTGGAAAACCAAATGTCCTTCAATGAAGTATTTGGTATTTCCTCTGCAAAAATCCTTCATGACCTGAAACAAACTGTTTTTCTCAAAACTGCAAGAGTGCCCAGACTGGTTATTAACAATTAAACATTCTGAATCCTGGCATTTCACAAATCTCAGACAACTAAAGTAATTTTCTATCAGTTTTGTTCACCAATCAATTTTCTTTTTTTTTTTAGGAACCAGCCCATAGACAGTCTTTAAAACACTGCCACAAAGAGCAGTATTGGCTTGAACATGAATGCTAGGATCTTACACTTGGATATTGGAACTGGTGCAGCTTTAGAAAAGACTTTCACAGCCACAGATACTGGCAGTTTACTGGAGGCTCTGAGTTTAGATACACAAATCCTTTCCCTTGCTTTTGGAGCTATTAAAGGATTTTCTGTCTTCTCAAAAATAGTGCAAGCCAGTTTAAAATATCTCTCGGCTTCTGCATTCTTTCCATGAAACTCCACAGAAAGTCAACTTCAGATATAAAACAAATACACAAACCAACAAAATCCAGCTCCTGAGTCTTAATTCCCCACACTGGCATCTAGCTGGCCAACCTCCTGACTCCTGTCTATGATGCAAACTGAAGTTTGTGTCTTTCTCATTTGTATCCCATGGGATAAAGAAGTACTATGGAGTTTTTAGGCATTATTAATAAATGCTAGGCCATGAGAAAGTGAGCCTAGGAGCCATGAAGCATTTAAGGAACTCTCTGTCCCACTGGTGTTAATTTTCTAATACATCCCAAATTGTCTGGGAAAGTGCAAATACGTGGTAGTGTCACAGCCATGTTTAAAAATGGCAAGTGGATTGACCTAGAAAATATTGACTACAGTTACAATAACAAAAGAAAAAATAGTGAAAAAAACTCATGACTTTCAGAGGAGAAAAACTGTCAAATTCAACTATCGCTGCCTGATCTAGTTTTAAGGAAAGTTATGACAGAGTTTATGGAAAACCTACTTTTGTTATTCATGAGGTGGAACATTTAACTGGCAATTGCATCTGTGTAAAGGCAATTGTTGTAACCTTTATTGCTTGTAATTAATGCTACACTACTACATTAATGACATTTATGTTAGGAAGAGTTAGAGCTGCCAAAACAAGCATCTCTTGAAGGAGCTGACAATAGAAATCATCTCTGGGTATGTTTCTTGTGGATTTTCTTGGGAATCAGACTAGAACCAAAGTTATTGAGTATTTTAATCTGTGATGTGTAAGTATTCATGAATTAATAAGCTTGTAGAGAGAAAAAACAAGGTAGTCCTCAAAATCAACCTCATTTACTTGTTACGCTGAGACTCACGCACTCAAAGAACATGGGGCTTAAGGTAGCAAAATGACAAGCACCCAGAGACAGCAAGGAATGCTCTATTTTCAGGTTTATATGTCTACTACAGAAGTAACAAACGTAAGCTCCACTGCTGTGAATTAGATAGAGGACCAACGGCCTCCAGCAAGAGGCCTCCAGTAAGAGGAAGGTGAACTCAATCTCATTAATTTTGAAAGTGACATGTGGTTCTACTGTCCATCTTCTTCTAAATAGGATAATAAATCAACAAACAGATACTGAAGGGGAGGTATCAAACAGAAAAACAAAACAGTACAATGGCAAGCCTCCAAGAGTGGGATAAAGTGCATCATGGAGAGAAAGCTTGACTTGTCAAGTTTTGCAAACAAGAGAGAGATGTATCATAACTACAGAGTCAAAGCATTCCTCAAATGGCTCTTTAGCTTAGCAGAGAGAGGAAACAAGTGTATGGGAGATAAATTCAAATTAGGAAAAAACCCAATGCTTTGTTTCTTGATTTAAAAACAAAAAGAATAATTAGACATTGCAATAAATTACCAGTGATCATAGCACACATGTCTCTTTTGCTACAGTTTAAACCAAGATGCATTTCTGGAAGAAGGAGGATTTAGACAAAAAGGGCACAGTACAAGAGGGAAATTTTATGGCATGTGACAATTATGGATTGTGTCAGATCTGATGCTCACATGATCTGCCTAGCCTTAACCTTTTTGAAGAAACTTTCTTTTAAGCTGCAGAATCCCTTTACTTTCAGCAGTGCATGGAGTTGAGTTATTTAAACACCAAACTCTTGATCAGAGTTAAATAAACAGAAGTCAGCAAAGTCACGCAGATCCTAGTTAGACTGACAGACACTTGCACAACTGATAGGAAGATTTAGGAGTTAAGTCACAAGAAAGTTGTTAAGGCATTATTGCTAACAAGATTACCAACTCTGTGCTGCCAAGACACTTCTGAGGAAAAGAAAATGCTTACGAAAAGCAATAGAAATTCTGGGCTTTTTCTAAGCTACACCATCACTACTACCACAGCCTTTAGTAGTTCCTATTCAGTCTATATGGTCACATCACACTAAACCAAGCTGAAAAACAGTCTAGATCACATCACACTAAATCTAGACAAAAAACAATCAGAGCAAACCAGTTTTAAAAATGGCAAATTGCCAATTTTTACACTTCTATTAATTTTGTCCCTTAGTTCGTCAGCCGGGTAAGGAAGCCATCTCCCAAACCCATTTCACCAGCATTTTCTATAACAACTTTTGTAACCACACAAAAATTTTCTATCTGGATTTTACTGTTGCAGAGTGAGTCAGACAGCAGGACAAGCACAGGGCACTGCTTTGCCAAGCACTTTGCAGATCCAAAACAAAATGGTTCCTGCTCTAAAGAGTTCACTGTACGAGGAAGCTTGTTCTCCTCAGTCCTTATATGTCTAACTCCATCGTAATGTCAGCCAGAGCCTTCTTAAAAACTTTTTTCCAAACAAAAATCCCCCTGTAGCTTCAAAGAACTCTCTCATATTAAAATCTGCTGCTTCTAGGCAATAGATCATCTTACCTGTCCATATAAATGCATGATGCTATGAGTACCTGCTCATGTTTGTTACAATTGCCATTTATTTTGGCAAAAAACACATTACTATCTATCCCAAGAATAGAGCTAACTATACTCTGACAAGTGTTTAAAGAAGAAAAATATAAAACTGAACCATTAATAAACTTCTACCAGGTCAGACATGTTTATAAAAGAAACATGATGTAGCGATCTCTGCCATAAAAATGGCACTTTAAGCAACAACTGACAGAATACTATTTGGGGAATTATTAAAAGAATGGAGAAACAAGTTGTGATGCTCACTCTTTCAAAGGGAAACAAATGAGGTTTAAATGCTGAAACGTAAAATGGAAGGAATGAGATTGATCTTAGATATGTTGTGATTGTCACTTTCATTATAACACTTCCCAGATTCTGCCTACTGATTGCTAATGTAAACTTCACCCAGGAATAATAGAACACATTGCAAACTCTAGATTAAGGTCCAGAAAGCAGCCCAAATACTGCATAAATATGCCTGAAGATGAAGTTGCTTTTGATGCAGGATTTAAGTCTTAATTTGCTAAAGTCCTTGTCTAACATTGGATGATTCTTCTCTCCGTGTTTGAATTCAGGCTCCTCTGCAGGCGCAGAACTGGGGCTAACATCTTCCCTTCACTTGCACACTAATGGCAAAACACAATATGTCTGGCACCAGATCAACAAACTGCTATCTCTTTTGCTTTGTGGCAGAAAGTGTTAATTTAATTTGCAAAATACAAACACATGGCATTCTGCAGGTTTATGTGTTGTTTGCATCAAACAGTTCATGGGCCAGTGGCCCATATTAAGATGGGCTTGCAGTTTGATAAGAAGCAGACAGACATGTCTCACTCTATATATCTTCCAGTATCCAATTCACTAAGAACAAGTAAATTATTTTTCTGTGAGATACCTGAGTAAAATTTTCCATACATGAGGACCAGCCACTCACCACCAAAAATCATGGCAGCACAAAACCAGTAGGTGAAATGGCTAAGAAAAGAACAAGCCATCCACTTTCCATAGTGGATTGTGTTGCTGAATACAAGAGTAGAAAAAGTAAAATGTGGTTTTCTAAGAATTAAACCCATTGATGTGAGCTTGCTCTCAATTCCCCACAGACTCAACCCAGCTGAGAGAGATTCTCCACAGCCACTTAAATGCTACTCCAAGGTTGGTCAAAGGCACTGCTTCTGAAGGAAACAACACCTGCAGCTGTGACAAAGCTGCCTGTGAGTGTTTGAGGTAGTAGATGAAATCTGAGATTTTGACATTAAGCTGCTGAGTACTGAGTTTTTGTTGTTACTCTCTCTGTCTAAAGCTGCTCCAAACACTTTCTGTGAGTCTAACCCACACAGTTCTTCTACTGAACACTAGTTCTTGGTAGTAATCCTGAATTTGTTATTTCTCACTTCTAGTCTGTAGCCCTAATTACTCCTCCTACCCCCAGGTCTCTTCAACTTTTTGTGTGATCCTAATTAGTAAAAAACCAGAAAAATCAATCTCTAAGAAAAGAGGAACTCACTCAAAGTAAATATCATGCATACCTAATTAATTACTTAACAGTTGGCATGAAAGCATCTCACAGTGGGAAAACAGCAACACATTGTTCTCCAAGTCCAAAAGCCAGCAGATACTGTCAGAAAAATTGTGTATCCTACATACCCCCAGTGTACAGATATTAAGTACTGAGGTTAAAAAAAATAGTTATAATCCTCATTCCATTTTTTTCCATTAAAGGGCATAACTATCATATTTTCTTCTCCCTGTAGTATCCCTTTTAAAATCCTCCGTGAATATGTGCAAAATGAAGCTTAATTTTGAAGTACTGGCAACCTAAGCATGATACTAGTGTAATAATGCAATACTGCAGCTATAACTCAAAACTAAGGACAGTTTCTTCACTCCTTGCAAGAAGCTTCCCCGAAACCAATGGTAACTTTCATTCCTTACCTCAGTGTAAAGCATTGCTAAAGTGTGATGTCCTCACAAGCATCCTCTAGGATGTTATGAGCAAGAGCATCACCTAGCTCAAACTGATTAAGTCACATATCCTGCATAGGCAGGTGGTAGAGCATTTCTGTACATGAGGACTACCTCACTGTAAACATTACAAGACTGCACTATGGAACTGAAAATCCAGTGTAGTTAAGTTAATATGAAGTGGTGGATTTAAACAGTCGATTACTCAGATTATTTCAGTCAAGAAAACAGCTTTCTGTAGCACCTAAACAATTAAGCTTTGGAACTTTAAGAGACTCCACCATAGCACAGAAGTTTTGATACAGAGATGCTGTCATTCTGATGCACTTTGAGGCATGAAACTTTGAGATGCACAACTTCTTCTCACTCTAACACTGAGAAAACCCTTGAATCTTTCTTCCAGTTTAAGGCTCACTAAATTGCAGTTTCTCACCTTCTTGATTCTGTCAGTTATTTCTACAAGGATGGCATTTCTACTAGTCAACTTCAACTAATCAATAAGTAACCCTTATTCTATATAGTTCCCTCTGGTGAAAATCATCATGTACTAATAAATACATTTTATGCTACTTCAGACACATGCCAGACACAACACACCTGCTGCCACTTCCCTCTCACCATCTATTTTGGTATCACCTTGATATAATACTCAGGTACCTTCTCCTCATGCTGTCTGAAGGCAATCTTGTTTCTGACTGTACCCATTTTAGAAGAATGCTCATTTTTTAGTGTTTGGAACACTGCTAAAAGGATTCATTTGTGATGATCTATTGTGCACATTCATTTGATTCTCAGTAATACTGAAAATAGTCCAGATTAAATGAAGAGAGATTCATACTTAAGAGTGCAGGCAGCGTCAAGTCATAATTCTCACTGTAAATAAGAACTTTTATACTACAAGGTGCAGGACAGTGTCATTCTCCATATAAGTCTGCCAGTGTTTAATGATACAAGTATGAAGCAAAGAAGTTTTCTTTCTATTATTTGTTATTCTCCCTGGTTTTGTCCCATATAAAATATTTTTTTTTATTTTTAGCTTTCATACAAAGGCAGTCTAGTAGGGCTGGATTATCAGGATGTAGAGTATAAAAAAAATCATTCAATTTGACAGCAGCAAATGTTCACTCTGGACCCTTCTACCAGACCCTGTACTATTATAAAATTTATTGGAAGTCATCAGGCCAGTGGAGTTCAAATATTTCCGTGACTGTTAAGGCAACAGAAACATCTGCAGTGGGGCATTAAATATGCTGGGAATCAGCTCTCAACTGATCTTAACTCTGTAACAAAGTTGGAGTAACAACTCCTTTTGGCTTCTGTGCTTCTTATTGCAATAAAAAGCCTGAAATATTAAACATCCAGAAGTATTAAACCAGAATTTGTAAACCAGCAGTATCATTATTCTGTTTTCAATGTTCTACATCCTTAAAGTTCAGCTTAAATAAACATTATGTGCCAGCTCCTTAAACAGCATTAGCAATGTAAACAGCATTTAAAAATGCAAGAAACTCAACTTTATAAAAATTACATCTGCATGCTGTTAAAGGAGAATCTGCAAGAAATGTCAAACAACACCATTCCTTGACTACTCTTCTGAAATAACAAGAAAGTTGCATCTGGAAACAGTTACTGGCACAGTAATATAGGATTGGATTACCTTTAATGAATTATATATTATTAATCAAGAGGCAGATATAAATATCTGCAATCAGCTGGCTTGTAATTCAATTAATTTACCTTCTTGGGTGATGACAGTGGTCTTTGATGATGTGATGGGCTTGCTGCCTAGAGTCCAGGTGACAGTTGCAGGGGGATCAGAGGAAATCCGACATTGTAAGACCAATTTTTCTCCATCCACTACTTGAGCATCCTGGAGCTTCTCTGTAAAGGAAGGTGCTGTTGCTTTGCTTGCTGGTGGCTTGCTTGGTGTTGCTTTGTTTTCAACCTTTTTCCCAGGTATTCCACCATCCACTACTGCACACCCATGTTCACAGTTTCTGTCGTTCTTCTCCTCTTTTTTCACTACAGGTTTGGCAACAGGGGCTTGAGAATTGGGGGTGGCATTTTGGGCTTCAGAATTGGCACGGGCATTTGGTGCTGGGGTGCCAGCGCTGCCATTCTCTGCAGGTGTTTTCTTCTTTGAGCCCAGCACAGATCTGAAATCTGTAACAGCAGGTTTAGGAGGTGGCACCTTCTCAGGCACAGGGGTTTTTGGGGTGCCTTTCTTGGCCAGCACAGAGCGGAAGTCCACCTGCTGAGGAGCATGAACCTTCCTTTCCTCCTCCGACAAGGTCTTGGGTTTGACCTGCCGCTGCAGGTTTGCTCGGAAGTCCATTTGCTCGGCTGGGATTTCCTTCAGTTCCTCCTCAGAAAAACTTTTGGTGCTGACTTTCTTGCCTAAAATGTCACGGAAATCAAGTTGCTCAGCTTCCTGCTGCCTCAGGCTCTCTTCTGTGTGCTCCCGAGTTTCCACTCGCCTCTTCAGCACACCTCGGACGTCCTCCTGTTCCTCCTCAGCTGCTCTGCTTTCCCTGCTATTCTTTTTGAAACCACTTGTCCTACTGAATGTCAGTTTGCCATGATCTCCACCATCTCTTCGCTCTCCAGAGCTGGCTGATTCCCTCCCACTATGATTTGAAAAAGAAAAGAAAGAGAGAGCCAGGAAAGGGGCTGGTTTAAAAATGTCAGGGAGCAATCTCAGAGCAGGAACAAAATGTGTTTATAGAAGGGGAGGTTGATTAGAGGAGCACACTCCATTAGTTTATTGCATCAATGATGACTTCAGGACCCATATAAGGGCACAAACAAAAAAAGTTCTTCGCTACTCTGGCTTGGTACAATGTGCTTAAACTGTGTGATGAAAACAGTTTGTTGGGTCACATTTGGGGATTAGGTTGAACAGCAGCCAGCCTGGGTCTGCAAGGGCAGGGAATTAACTGAGCAAAAAATAGAACCCACCCATGCAAGTCCCTGGGAAAAATACTCACTCTCTGAGCATTTCTGCTCTGGAAGCTGAACTCTCCCGCAGCATCAGAGACACCTGGCAGCTGCATTCTCCAACTTGGTTCCTGAAATATTTAGGTGAAATCAGAAAAGCAGAGGTTTCTCCCTCCAGAACTCTGACTTGCCTGAGCTGAGTGACTGTGTGTTACACTAAAGCAGCTCAAACCCAGTGTGGCATCCTCCTTTTTACACCCAGCATTGTGGTGGTTGACTGAGTGGATTTAGTCCCCTTATGTTTGGAGCCAAAATATTTCCAATAGCTTTTAGTGATCTGCTGCTGTCTACACCGAGTACAACATGCTCCCTGAACAAAAATCAAAGAAATTTACAGAATTAAAAAGCTGCAAACAAACAAACTAAAGGAAAACAAATACAAAAGCTGGAAAATCAAGGCATAGGAAGGGTTTGGTTTTTGTTTTTTTTTTGCAAAGTTGAAAACCTTCCCAACTCTGCCTACTGTTTATTTATTCAAATCCAAGCTCTTAAGTTTTCTTTAGTTAAGATATTAAAAGCAGGGTCTCATTTCCTTCCCTCCCCCCCAGCCCAACCAATCAGCAAACCCCATCTACATCGATTGCTCCAGCCTGTACATGTTTATATTAAAAAACATAAAAGTGTCACCATATATGGTGCTGAGTACTTATTCTTCCTTTTGCAGAGGAATACCATGGATGCCTTCTGGATAGGGCTCCCATTAAAGAATTCATTTAAAGTGCTCCCCCCTCCACCCCCACTGCTCCCTCCCTCCCGCAGATATATATCATTCTTCCAGCCCCAAACCTCTCTTCTCCACTTAACACAGAAGATACCAAAAGCAAAATTTAACTCCCCCAGGCCAGCAGTTGAATAACTGTTGCTACCACTCCCCTGAGCTGCTATTAAAAAAGCAGACTGGAATTAAGGACTAAAGGCATCTTTTATTTGTGAAGAAACTTTTGTCCTTCCCAATTTAAGTATCAGCTTGTGAATGGATTACAAACTACTGGGTGATTTTTCTTTTGCTGACAAAAATTATTTTTGCTTCTGAAAACATTTCCTCATCATGAGCAAAACAGATGTGTGCTGGTGGGAGGAAAGCAGGAGAAGTGGGTTTCCCAGCAGCATTCTCCTTTCAAAAGACTTGCTAGATAAGAGCAACTTCAAACCTACTTTGCCCTGAAATTTAAAGCACAGAATCACAGAATGCCTGGGATTGGAAGGGACCTTGAAAAATCATCTAGTCCAATCCCCCTGCTGGAACAGGAATACCTAGACCAGGTCACACAACCACAAGCATGTATTTTTGTTAGTTTGCTGTAAACGTATTGCCTGGTCTGGTTTTTTTTTCAATAGCACATGGAAATAAATTCCTAGATGTGGTTCTGTTTGGTTGAACATATTATAATTTCACCCAATTGCAACTTGCAATGAAGTCACACAGTAGGCAAGATCGTTAACAGAGATGTAACACTGTTTGGCCTTTATAGTAGCAATTAGTGCCATCAGCTTTTCAGAGCAATTTCCCTCACTTTTTGTTGCTTTAGAAAATGAACAGTAGATCAGCCTAACATGAAAACTGAGACTTTAATACCAAGAAGAAATTGGTTGGTTTCATTGATATAACTGGATGAAGCAGTAAATGCCCTGCTGGGGGACTTAGTGGACCATAAAACCATTAACAAGAAGCAGCTGTATAAACACTTTCAACACTTCATATCCAACAAGTCAGAATTTGTACACTAGAAATTGTTATTGAAGGCAACCTATAAGGACAGCACTGAAGGCCAGAACTCTAATTTCATTCCATACTAAGGATTATAGAACATCTGAGTATCAAACAGAAACTGCCCAAATGGCAGAAGGGGATCTATGTCAAAGCAGAAGGGATTTTACTTTGTCCCGCACTGGTGACCTGCCATTCTTTTTTCTTCTTCTATATGACTGCCGTTTGGAACAACAGAAATGAAAGAAGAAAAGACAAATAGAAAGATAAATGGAAAGAATTACAAGAACCTCCTTGCAAAATACAGATTGACATCAAATGAGAGCAGGGTACCAACATTGCTGAAAACCTGTTGCCTTCAAACAGACCCCTTCTGTCACCATTGAAACTCATCAATTTTTACCTGCTTCTCAGAAGCTTTTAAGAAAAGCAGGCACACTCAGAAACTGCTCAAGTACTTTCTCATTCACCGGTGCTGCAGAGCTGCCAGCAGGCTATGGGTTTACAAGAAGTTTCTTCCAGTAAACCTCCTAGAGTTCAACTCCTCTTTCTTCAGACTTAAAGCCAATCCAAAGCTGATAAAATCGTAGAATAGTTTGGGTTGGAAGGGACCTTAACGATCTAGTTCCAACCCCCTTGCCATAGGCAGGGACACCTCCCACTACATCAGGCTGCTGAATCCAGCCTGGCCTTAAAAACCTCCAAAGAGGGGGCATCCACAGCCTCTCTGGGCAGCCTGTTCCAGTGTCTCACCATTCTAACCATAAAGAATTTCTAGAATTTCCATCACACAGCCCTTTTGTAGCCCCCTTCAGATATTGAGAAGCCTTCTCTTCTCCAGGCTAAACAACCCCAACTCCTTCAGCCTGTCTTCATAAGGGAGTTGCTCCAGCCCTTTGATCATCTTTGTGGACCTCCTCTGGACCTGCTCCAACAGCTCAATGTCCTTCTTATGTTGAGGGCACCAGAACTGGACACAATACTCCAGGTGGGGCCACACCAGAGCCAATTAGTGGAGAAAAAACACCTCCCTAGACCTGCTGGTCACACTCCTCTTGATGCAGCCCAGTAGGAACAGCCAGGCAAGCTGAAATATAGACAATTTACAGAATACATCAAACAAGGAAGCACCATTGCCCAGCTTCTGCCATGACTGTATGGCAAAAATATTTGCCTGCACAGATTATGTCACCAGTGGGGGAAGTTAAACTGAGACACCATTATCCCAGGAGAGGGACTGAGGGATACTGACCTGACCACTGCAAAGCATAAAAGCATCTCTGCAGTACATCTTTCCCTCTGCAAATTCTTCACGCGTGCAAAGAGGCAAATTAGGAAGGCAAAGTAAACCTCTCCAAACTGAGCTATTTTTCACAGAGTTTGGAAAATAAAGGAGGGGGTAAGAAAGCAGGAGAGCATTTTGTTCTTTCTATTTTTAAAACCTTGGGAAGCAGTTACAAGTCATGGCAGCAGTGAGACATGGATGCCTAGATGGAAAAATTATTTACAAGGTAGATTTTTTATGTTAATTATGACTTCTGATAGTAATAATAGATTTCTCATTCAAGTGGATGTCCAAAAACTAGATCACTGAATACAAAGCTCAAGTCTGTTTCTGATTCTTCATATCCCTGTTCAGAAATGTAGCATTCTCAGGGAAAGTGATATGAAAGCGAGTTTAGTTACTGATTTTAGGAGCAGGGAGAACTTAATGTTGTCTTCTCTATTCAGTTGCAGCATCTGAAAAGGTGAAGTTAATATAACCCAAATTGGGGAGTGGAAAAGATGGAAGAAGAGAAAGAAGCCAAGAAAAATTAACATGGTCTAGATGGATTAGATGCTAAATTCAATCAAGAATAATTCTGGAAACATTAATATTTTTACATTTTTGCATCATCAGAATGCAAGCAAGGCAAAGTACATAGGGGCATTTAATAAAAATACAGCTTTGTAGAACACCAGCACTACTTCAAGTCTTTTGTGTTTCTGATCTTTTGAATCTTGGCAGTAACAATACTCCTTCTGCAACTTGAAGTTCTTCATGTTGGCATTTTATCAACAGAAGATAAAGACAGATCTTAGTGGTTCTGTTATTGTGGAATAATGATAGACATGGATGAATTGTGTGCTTAACAGATTCACTCCTCAAGAAGTGTCCATAAGTGACTTTTGCAGGACTGTTCCATAGAATGCCCATGCATGGGACTTATCTTTAAAATGTCAAGGAATAATAATAATGAAAACCTCACCAAAAACAAATAAGACCCCAGCTGCAAAGCCTGAAGCAATTTTAAAAATAGCCTTCTGTCCTATTGTGGGATCAGTTTTCCCCGGAATGGCTTTTATGTTCAAAATATCTTGAAACATTAGTTCCTTGGCAGCATGCACTCAAATATTTTCACTGAACCCTGGATGAGACTTATTGTCTGTGTGTCCCTAAGAAACACTCTCTGGAAGAAGAGGGGGAAAAAAAAGCACTTTTAATTATAGTGTGAGGACACATCAAAAATTCTTTCTGGCCTACCAAGTGTGAAACAAGTCTCACAGAGCACATGATATTTTTTTAAGAATGAACTGAAAGAGGCAAAGAAGCTGGAATGGAGCTATAGCTGGTGCTTCAGTGCAGGTAACAGCAAAGACTCAGAATGATGGTTTGCAGCTCTTTTGTCAGTTTGTAAAATGGAGAGAAAGTCCAGACACCATGAAGCTTTAACCTCAAAGAAAGCAACTAATCTACTGGATCACAACTTTGGCTGACATAAAGCAGAGCAGTTCTACTGGTTTCAAAGAGGATGTACTGATTCACCTTACTTGAGGGTTTGGCCAAAAGCTTTTTATACCTGGAAGAGGAATAATTTGATTTGCAGTTTACAGCACTGAGTGGGGGAATGTAAATGAAAAGGCTCACGATTTTCTTTCCTAAAAACAGACAAGGTGTTGAGAGTGCAAAACAATGTTTGCAAACTGTATGCTACAGAAAGATGGAACTAGATTTAGTGTTTGCTATAATGGAATGTACTCTTGGAAATGCTATTTTTTATAATTTGAATTGCAGAGTGCAGAGTGCCACTGATTTATACCATGAACACCTCTGATTTTGATCAGATTATCAAAATCTCTAAATCTACAGAAGATGAAGGGGGGTGAAAAGAGAAACATTCAGAATCTGAAAAGACAAAAGTTAATAAAGAGGATGACTTGTTTAAGGAACTGTGGGAGAATTTCTGGAGTCTCTTATGTTGACTGTGCTGTTGTGAAGATAAAGACTTTGCTCAACAAACAGAGTATCTGTCCAATTTCTTTGCTTATCTCCTCATCTATGATGTACACACTGACTGAAAGAACAGGGATGAAATGATAACAATGCTTGCTTCACTGGAAGGATGCAAAGGACAAAGGAAGAGAAATATGCCTGTGGTTTTCTGAGTCAAAAAAGGATTGTTATTTTCCATTAAAATCACGAGGACTTCACAGAAATTCTGACTGATTTCCTATCCCCTCAAGAGCACAGACTGGCATTTTTCAGGCTGTAATATGTTCACATTTCAATAGATGAACCACAGTAGTGGGTGAATCTGTTGTTCTTTTTGTATTTATGCAACATCATTCCTTGGGGCTGGAGCAATAACAGGCTCAGTGGAGCTATTAGGGACAATTAAAATGAAGAATGCAAGTGAAGAGGAATTGGAGGTCTGTGTGGGTTTAAAATAAGGATCAGGAGAGGCTTCAGTGACTATGCTCTGAAAAGTCTGACTTAGTAGTCTGCTATATACCAAGGCAAAGTAAACACATGCTCTAAATAATGCCAAGGAAGGGAAGGACAGAAAACCAGCCAACTGATGGATCACACTGAAATCACACTGGGCTACACACCCTTGCCATCTTATTGTGATGAAAAGAGGAAGAATAAGGATGAGACAAATAGATCTTTTTGTTAAAACCCAATTTTTAAGTCCAGAGTTTTAATTGGTGAGCAGCCAACACATAAGGGGAATTATGGAGAGAATAGGAAAGAATCTGGATTTTAAGAATAATGTTGAAGAAAACTGGAGAGCAATTAACACTAGTAGGAAACAATATCCAGGCTAAATTAATAGAGTAAAAGAAAGAATGACTCCCTAAAAGCAGCTATGCAACATGATTCTAAAATTAATACATGAAAAGGAGCTGCACATTTTATTTGAAAAGAAAATGATTACATTTAAAAATAGCCTGCTGTCAAAGTCTCTATAAACACTTCAGTGAGTTGTCTTGTGGTTTCACAGTTATTCCATATTTTTAATGGACTTTGTAGGAGTTTTGAGAGAAAGACACTAAATGCTGCTCTTTTTCCTCTCAGGTACTGTTAAGACTGTTTCTGAAGATATAAACAATCCTCAATCAAGTATTCAAGACAATTGAAGGTAGTTCAAAATCTATTTAGACAGGACTATTTGCTGCTGAAAATTATTTTAGCTCTATTGCAAACTTGAAGTTTTACAGATGACATTTGTCTCCTTAGGTACTCCTGAATCAGTTACTTCTCTGGATATAACCAATTCTGTCCACCAAACAGTCACTGAAATTTTACAAATGGCAGCAAGGTAAAAAGAGCTACCAGAACTCCCCTGGTTCTCATTTCAGAACAGCGATACTCATTTTAGATTACAGAAACCAATATGAATGCACTGATCTCTGTGGGATCCCCAGCTATTTCTCAAGTGAAAGGATTAATAACAAAAAATAAAAGATGTGGCCCATAATATTGTGGAATGACCCTTCCAGATCAGGTTGTTCCCATGGAAAGCGGCCATCCTCAGTGATACTCAGTGACATCATAGATTCATAGATTTTCAAGGGACCTTCAAAGGCCATCTAGTCCAACCCTTTGCAGTGAACAGGGACATCTGCACTAGACCAGGCTGCTCAGAACCTCAGCAAGCCTGGCCTTAAATGTCTCCAGGGATGGGACCTCCACCACCAATCTGGGCAACCTTTGCTACTGTCTCACCGCTGTCATGGTAAAGAAATTCTTCCTAATGTCTTCTAACAATAAATTATATGTCTAAAATCAAGGAAATGGTTGTGGTTTCCCTTGCTATAAACCACATTTACTTCCCATACTTCTGCCACAAATCTTGATTCTTCAGAATTCCAAAAGGAAACTCTATCCTACTTTGTCTTGCTCTGCCCTGCTTACTGTTTCTTCTTTTTGACTCTTTTTGTTTCCTCTTCCCTCTCTGAATTTTGTTCTTTTCATTGCCCAGAAATTTTTTGTTCTATTAGTACCCTACTGTTCTGTGTGAAAAGGAGGAAACTCTTATCTTTTCTCAGACAGGAATTTCAATCTAAGGGTTAACATAATTCATTTTTTCAAGTGAACAAGCTCTTTTCATGGCTAACGTACCTGAGCTGAATTTCATATTGCCCTGCGTGATGAGACTGCACATTCCTCAAGACCATTGTGAAGATGTCTTCATTTTGAAGGATTTCACATGCTGTTCCTGGCATTATCTCTTGTCCATCTTTAAACCAGTGTACAGTGGGGAAAGGATCTCCAGCAATGGCACAGGATATAAGGACATTTTGCCCAGGAGCTGCTGTCACTGATCTCGGTTTGCTAATGAACCAGGGCTGAATACCATCCTGAGGTTCTGCAGTTTACAAACACAAATTTACAAATTAAGAGAAAATGCCAAGCTTGAATGTAACTAGTAAGCAAACTATTTCCAGGAAAAGCAATCACAATCACAGAATGGCAGTTATTATGAGCATGTGGGGTGTAAGCTTTTAGTCTGAAAATCATAGAATGGTTTGTGTTAGAAACCATCTAGTTCCAACCCCCCTGCAATGAGGCACGGACACCTCCCCACCAGGTTGCTCAATGCCTCATCCAGCCTGGCCTTAAACACCTCCACAAAGGGAGCACCCACAACCTCTCTGGGCAACCTGTTCCAGTGTCTCACCACCCTCATAGTAAAGGACTTCTACTTATATCCAGCCTAATATGCACTAGTCTGATCACATCCCTTCTTTTGCCTCCTCTTCCGCTTCTGATGATGGGTGTGAGGGGTGTCTAACAGCAGAGCTCCAGCTTTTCAACAGTGATTCACCTTTTTTCTCTCTAGTTCAGCTTTGTTCTTTTGTCAGGAAACGTTGTCATCATGGGTTCTGAACTCAGGGATCCTTCTGGGGCACTATGAAATTCCCTCCTCTCTCCTGACCCCTCTCCCCACCTTGAGGGCCACAGTTAGGATAAGTTAGGATAAAAATAAGTTAGGATTTAATTTTGGCAGTGACGGTACTAAAAGCAATAATTTACATGGCAATTCACTGGCTTGATCCAGGATTATAATAAGAACAAAACAAAGGGACTTTTAAGCTGCCCTAAAAGGAATCTTGAAGATGTGTCCTTAGAGAATAAGGGTAGGAATAGCTTTAAGGGCAAATGACAGTATCATCACTGCTGTGCAGTTGAGAGCTCACGTAATAAATAATCATTAACAACTGCATTAAATAGAGAAGACTGACCCTGAGGCTAGATCTCAGGGCAAAGTGGAAAATAGAGGAAATTCTGAATTCAGAGAAGTGACAACAGATTACAGATCCATCCCTGGAGGCACAGCACTCTGAAATCCTAGAGTCAAGATCCTTTACATTATAAAAAATAAGTCTCCCATTGATTTCTAACAATTCCCAGTAATAGCTATGGGAAATTGTTGACATAGAGTGAATTTAGTACACAGTCATGGAGGTAGTGAATGCCCAGCCACAGGAATTTTGGAGGCACTTCAGTGTTTACTGTGGGATTTAAATCATATTCGGAGATTGAAAGCCAAATTTTTTGCAGCTAGTTCTCAAATCACAGAAATCATGTATCCCTCATCTGCTACTACTCCAATGCTAATATTAAAGATGGGATACCTGGCTCCCAGACAGCCTTAATTAGAAAGAAAAACATCATTAAATGGTTTACATGAAGTCCCCAGCTAAGTAAGCATTACAGTTATAATTTGAAGCTGCACTCAGCTGGTTTTGCGCTGTCCCTAGGAATAGAACTCAGGAATGCATTTTTCAAATAGTTACATAATGTTCCAGAGTGAAAAGATTTCTTTAAAGTTGTTTCTGCTCAATATCCTTCTTAACTCAGATGCAGAGACTGAGAACTCCTAGCATCTTTCACAACAGACACTATAAACACTCATGTACTTTAAATAGACGCTCCCCCAGTGCATTAGAACTATTTTCTTTATACCTTGCACTGTCAATGTAGCCTGAGTTTGAGTTTCTCCTAATTCATTCCAGGCTTCACAGGTGTATTTGCCTGTGTCTTCAGGAAATACTTCCTGGATGTATAGACTGTATTCATTGCCTTTCTTCTCAAAGTGGAAATCCTCTGTTTCCTGGATTTCTTTCCCATTGTGCAACCAGATAATTTCAGGAGGTGGGTTAGCTGGAAAATAGGAAAACAATGAAAATTAGAGACACACACAAAACTCCACCATATATTAGCTAATTAATAAAGTTGGTTGTTCTTTGGCACCTGATACTGCAATTTCAGGAATCTCATTAGTTCCATTTATGCTGTGTAATGTATTAAAATATAAATTAATAAGGTAAAAATATAAGGTATACAATAAGAGGGAGAAAGAGTTCTAAATCATATTGAAGGTGATATCAGTAAAGTTCATAATACCAGAACTGCTCTTTTCCTCAGCACAAGTCTCAGCCCAGCTGTGAAGGACTCAATCTTGTATGGGTCATGACAAAAACAATTACAAGTGCACTGTTATCTAGTTTAAACTCCAGGACTCAATAATAACTATATTATTAATATTATTCCAATAAGGAAACACTTGTACAGGTCTGAACACACAAACATCAGATAACACTCATCCATCCCGAAGATAGTTTTTCCTTTTTAGAAAATCGGGTCCTTAGAACATTTCCAAACCCAAGACACTTGCTAAAATAAAAAGACAGTGAAAAAAAAGCACAAACTTTGAAGCAGGGCCTCAAATTTTTAAGTAATTCTGTTCTGAAGGTACACACCTGATACCTCGACAGTCATTATCACTTGACTTCCATCCATTACTTTGAGGTCAGTCAGGCCTTTAAGGAAGATGGGTGCAAAAGTCTTGTTTGACTTGGCAGTTTGTGTGCTTTCTGCTAACTTGGTGCTCTTCTTTTCTGTGAAGTCAAGTAGAGAACACAAGTGGTTTCTTACTGTAATTTTCATGAGCAATTTTAACCCCAGATTCAAAACTGATTGCGAGTCAGTGGTCTTGTTTCAGCTCTCAGAAGAAAAACTCACTGAAATCATAGTTCTGCCTTGCTGGTACTCCAAGCTGAAAGGCATGAAATGGAAACAGAACTGTCTTTCCTCCAGGCATCCACTTAAATCATTGTTAAAAGACATCATAGAGTATAACACAGAAAAAGACACTCATTTCCCCCAAGCACACATGCTCAGGTGCAAAAATAAAAACTCTCAGAAACTTGTAACCAACAATTCAATGCTTTCAATCGCAGCTAAATTGACATAAAAGTCTTAAGATATTTTACAAGTTGCTATTCTCATTGCTGATGAGTTAAAAATGTAAGCTCACAGAAATATAGGATTCACAACTCTGTACAAAATGAAAAGCCATTTGGATTGTTCGATGGTCGATACCAAATAGGTTTGAATACACCCATCCACAAGAAGGACTTAAAGGAGGATCCAGTTTTACTTCATTCCCCAGAAAAGTTATGAAACAAATTCACCTGAGGGCTGTCACAAGTCAAATGCAGCACACAATTGGGAAAAGCTGTCACAGATTCACTAAGAGCAAATGGTTTTTAAGAAAATTTTTTTGTCTTCTGCAACAAAGCAACCTGGTTGGTTGATGTGGGGTGAGAAGTGGACATTATCTACCTGGATTTCTCCAAGGCTTTCAATATAATTCTTTAGAGCCCTTTCATAGAGAAGCTGGTGCATTATGGTCTAGACAAGTAGTATGCGGGGAACTGGCTGGACTTAAATTGATCACTCTTAAAAGTAAAATCTGTGATACATAGGTGATTTTGAGTATCCACAATCGTCTTCTTTGTCTTGGATTCACAGGCTATGAAGCAAGATCATTTAACTGTGACCTAAATGATAAACGATACCAGGACAGAAGTCTGCTCTAAAAACCTGAGCAGACACACTTCTGGAGCCAGAGTAGTGACTGTGACCAAGTATAAGAAGTCATAAATATTTACCGGTCACTTGGATACACTTTTTATTTTGTTTAGCTTTAGTTCAGACATCTTACGTCTTGCCTTTAAAATGCCAACTCTCCTTTCTGTCCAGACATGAAAATAACTTCTTTTTGCTTATTTCCACCTTCAAAATTTTCAAATGTATATCAAGATCACCACAAGTAGTATTGCAGCAACGCAAAGTGGCTGACTAAAAAACCCCACCATTAATAAAAGGATGATGATTGGGAAAACTGGAAGCTCCTCACTAAGCAAGTCCACCCAACATCCTGGAGGCAGAAAGTTAAGCTTGTCCCAGGGTTATTTGAGCTCAATGTAAATTTGGAAGCTGTCTCAAGAGGAAGTCTTTCCTCTTCTCCAGCAAAGCTTTTTTCTAGCCAAAATCTCACTGGCTTATGTTGTAGGTCTTTTCTTGGCACTGAGCAGTAAGACATTGATGCATGTGGGAATGGAAATACAGGACCTGAGTGAGACCCATTCTGTAATGCCTGATTCACCATCAGGCCACATTGATCAGTCCTGGGGCTTCCTAAAGCACCTGCTTGTAAGTGACTAATGCTGTATAGAAAATAGCCATGAAGCTGGGTCATTCACGACATCCATCTCTTCCAACAGTTTACTCATAGAACCAGCTTTAAACAAGTGCTATACCAAGCAAAAAAACCAGCACATGCTCCTTCACTACTCCAGTGCCTTGCAGAAAATCTGTCCCTCAAACTGAAACAGACCTGAGAGGGAAAGAAGAAATCCCTATATTAGGAAAAAGGAAAAAAAAAAAAAGGGAAAAAAAGAGAAAGTAGTAAGACAGAAGAGAGGCATAAAAAAAAGAAAAAAGAGAAAAGAGAAAAAAAGAACAAAAATTACACTTACATGATAATGTTACCTTTTATTGAAATCATTCATAACACTACAAGTTAAGAAGGTAGATATACAGTAAAAGGAGAGCAGGGAATTGAAAATAAAAGCAGAGGTGTGGTTCTAGGCCAACAGAGAAAGAGACTTGGGTTGCGATCAGAAAATTTCATGCTTCAGAGAATGATAACAAAAAAAAGAGCTGAAACAGCTTCCACCAGAGAGTTAGCAGTGACCACAAAACAGATTTGCTACTAGTGGCTCTAACAGCAATTCTCCCAAAACAGAGAGAGCTGCCTCCAGCAGAGTCCTGCTACAAACAGCTTCAAGTACCAGCAGCACTCCCCAAACCTCCCAACTGGCTCTTTGCTTTATTGGACGGACATGCTTGTTCCATGTAGTCTAAATAAATGGCTTCCTGTAATAAAGAAAGACAATACAGTATAAAAGCCTCAGCCTATTAAAAAGAAATGAAGGAGCAACTGAGTAAGAATAGAGCAAAATCACTTCCCCAAAGGAATTTTTCAGAAACGCCAACTCCTCAAAAGTACATGATGCAGAAATTCAAGTTTCATGTACTGGAATAAAACTACCTTCTTGCACAGAGTTCCTTAAACATGGAAAAGAAGCAAATAATTCACAGTAATGGCATATATGAGTCATAAATCTAATGAGAATACAAAGAATTTAGGCCTCACTTTCTGAAGTTAGTTCAGACAGATTTATCCTGTCTTGGTAAGGAAACTTGATATGAATGACATGAAGAATTGTTACAAGAGGTGGAGTGCCCTACCCCTAAAAGAGTGTCCTGCAGCATTAAAGGAGGAGAACAACTTACTGATAAGTGAAGCTATCAAACTGAAATTAAAGGTTTCAATTAAAGAGATTCTGCCTCATTGATGCAATTACACTCCATTTAAGCACTGCATAAGTTTATGCTGCTCTCTTGTATGAACATCAGTTCTGGGCTTAAACAGAAAATTATGGCCATAATTATCAAAAGATAGACTTCTGTGGTGTATGATATGATGCCTGAAGAGTACAGCTTCAATAGTGCAAGAAAATTTATTGAAGAGATGAAAGATTTATTTCATTAGAGGAAATTGGAAGTAATCACACAGAAGAACATTAAGATGGATTATTAGAAGTATGAAATATCAAAAACTTGAAGATTACCTCAGGGGGAGAAACAAAGGCAGCTTGATGAAGATATTCCTATCCTTGTAAATTTAGCACATATCAATTCACATACACTTTGATTTACTCCTTGAAGATTATCTGATTTCCAAAACCTGTTACAAAGCGGGAATTAAAATACCTCCCTTTCTGCTGCTTATGTTCTTCAAAGTACAGAGGCAATGAAGGCACTTTTTCACCAACAGATAGGAAAGATGTTACACATCAGAGCTCAAAAACTAGAAGCTCTCCTAGCTAAGGCAACCAGCATTCATTTTCAAATGTGTGATTTACAAGATACAATAAATAACATGACAACATACACTGACTCTGTGGCAACTTGCAGAGGCTTCCTTCAAAATGCAAGCATTCTCCTCTACTTTCTAAATATTTATCTTTTTAATGGGGATCTCTAATTTTATGTTCAGTAGTATTTGTTGATCAGCAGCACGTGTTTATTGCACAAACAAGCAGAATATCACAAAAACTGTCTAATGGTTCTTAACTTGGCAGCAACAATTAACAAGACCTAAGTTCTAACCATAAGTGCTAATTAAAAAATTATCGCTCCCCTCTCTGGAGGTGTTCAAGACCAGGCTGGACAAGGCACTGAGCAGCCTGATCTAGTGAGAGGTGTCCCCGCCTATGGCAGGGGGGTTGGAACTCAATGATCTTTGAGGTCCCTTCCAACCCAAACTATTCTATGATTCTATGATTTCACATGACATTTCTTCCTTTACTTAAAATTTTATATTATTAACTTCTAGACTTAAAAATCAAACTGGCTTACTGACAGATTTTTTTCCTCACAGATGTTTTACACAAGACAACACAACCAGTTTTAGATACATTATTTAGTCTCAGTCTAAAATTGCTGCATTTTTTCAGAAGGGACTAACAGAGGCCAAATTATAAAGTCTGAATGTTAACTATTTGCAAATTCCTCTGAAGCTCATAAATGTTTTCAGCATCAGGCAGTGACTCTGGGCTCCTTCAGTGTTTCACTTTTTCACCATAAGGTAGCAGAGCTGTACACTTTCACAGCTGAGTTTAATACAACCAAAGGCTTCTTAAATTTTAGCCTTTGCAGCAATCAGTTTGATTTTGCAAAGGTATTTGGAAGGTACTTGGAATAAGAAGGGACCTTCTTGTACTTGTACTTGAAACAAGAAGGGACACTGCTCATCCAAGATTAAGCAAGTGACTCCTGAGCCCATTTATCATGAAAAGATACTGTTGGATGCTACATCCTTTTGAAAGCATTTGGTTAGTTGCCAGTAATTTTGCTTGGAAAGTAGTATACACACAAAACTCCGCGCACCATATTCAAAAGGGTAGCTTCAAAAAGTCTAACAACTGAGCAAGTTCTTATTCCCTGGACACAGGCAGTTGTACAGCTGAGTCTCACACATCAGTGATAAAACCTACGACTTGTACCAGGAAAATGCAGAACAAGGAGACAAGGAAAACAACACACAAATAAGCAAGATACAGTCAATGGAGGCCCAGCATTAGGGCTTGCTTTCCCTCATTCCTCCAAAGCCCCTTTCACCACATGAGGTCCAAAATTCATAAGCTCTTGAGAGACAGCTGGGTTTAGAGCCTGAAACTCAGGGTGGGAAGAGAAAGAAGCACAGTTCCAGCTCCCAGTTCAGACACTGCAAGTCACTGCTTCTGCCTTCTCCTTCATTACACTGCAGGGTATTTTTGCTGCCAAAACAGTAGTCAATACAAACATGGCACATCTGGCACCAGAAAAGAAACCTGGAACCTAAGGAAAATTTTGTCTCACATTAGCATAAGGGCACGACTCTATGTCTACACATTCTCAAGTTTAATCAACGGGATGTGAAGAAGAGGAGATCCATTCCCTTCCTATTATGTCAATAAGCACTAATCTTCTGAAGCCATCTCCCTCATCACTCTTGCTTCTTGCTTTCAAGTAGGAGTAGACTAACCTCTAAAAAAATGAAAAGAAGGAATGTAAAAATTAACTCATATCAGTACTGACATAGTGACTAAAAGAATTATACCCCAAGTGGTTAATTTTCTCCCTCCCTTGCATTTCTCCAATCAGCCTCTGCTGCTGCATAGAGTTCCCCAGAGGTGAATCATGTCAAAACAATTAATGAGGAACAGCAGAAAGCTCTACAGAGGGTGGGCTTGATATAACACAGGTGCTTTTCAGTAGCTTGTTCTTCAGACCATGCAACTAGTTTATTTTATGGTAGCTTATAAGAGCTGCCACCACTTTTAAGCTGCAGTTGTTGGGTTCATGCAGGTTAAATCATGCAAAATAATACAGAAGATAATATGATTTTCCAAATGGCTGATGTAGAGCACCAAATTCCCAAAGGCTCTCATAATACTGAGATCAAGAAATTGAACAGTTTTTGCACAGAGCTGTGGTCTGGCAAAATACATAAGCCCAGCTTCAGTACTCCCTGGTGAGCAGTGGTCTCTATCATTTCAACATGCTCTTGATAAGGCATTACACAGGGCAATAGATTTTTAAGTCCCCCACAGTGATCCCACTTGCATGGCTCCTATGGCTTTTGCCTTTCCTCAGACTTTAATATGCATGAAACAGTAAGCAACAAGATACACAGCTCAGTGGGAAACACAGCCTGGGAGAACAGAAATAGCAAGTAAAGCTATTAAAGGGTACCTTGTATACATTTACATAAATTTTTACATATCTTTTTTTACAAAACAAAGTAATATAGGTTTTTCCCACTGCATTGCTTTACCCCTGAGGGTTCATTTTTTATTAGAAAGGCACTCTATTAAGCATCCAAATCTATGCTTGAAAAAGCCATTTAGTGCATGAAATCCATAGAGACAAAGGAGAATTTAAACTCTTCCCGTTCTTTACAAAACTATAGATTTGCAGCATGTTTGGTTGGCAATGGGAAATTGCCCTTGATACACCTATGGCTATTGATCTGTTATTCTGTTTTCCTGTGTTTGGCCAATCCATCTACACCTGAACTGCTGAACTGCTGTACTGAACAGTTACACTATGATGAATCAACTGCACAATATATGTAACCATTTTAACTGCAAGTATGCAACTAGCTATTTACTCCTAAGGATAAAGATAATTCTATACACTCAGAGAGAAGGACAAAAAAAGGAATCAACAACTGCACTGTAGCATTTACGTTCCCAGATTTGCTGGTGAAACTGGAATGAAGAAGAAAATCCAGATCAGGATGCAAACTTTAAGAAGATTTCCAAAGATTTGTCCTGGGTTTTAGCTGTGTAAAATTTTGTAGACATTATCTATACCTGTAAATTCTCTTGTTCATTTGCCTATACAGATGTATTGAAGACTTTTTAATGGAAGCTGCAGAATGCTGACATCTCCTGTTGAGTATCAGGACTTCAGCATGCCCAACACTGCATAGGGTCAAAAATCAAACAATAATTGTTTGGAAGGGACCTCTGGAGACTGTCTAGTTCAGCCCCCAACTCCACCAGGGTCAGCTACAGCCCTGCACAGAGACACCTTCAGTGCAGCAAGTAACTCAGCTGCACAACATCACCCTTTACAACAGGTTACAAGTCAAGGGCACGCAAATAATAGAGAGTTTGCTGCCTTACGTCCAGAACACTGCAAACAACTTGCAGTGTTTAGTCTTATAAGAGGTTTAATTATACTCAAGGAATCTGTTTGCCAGAATCATGAGGCTGAGTGCCAAATAATGCCTAGCCTGAGCTGAGCAAAAGGACTGTCTCGGCAGCATTTACCATTTATGGTGTTTAAAAGTCATTTTGGCTCAGGGGATAATAAGTCAACTGAGCAGAGGAGAATGCTTAACTCAAAAAGCTCCCTGTGTGAGCTAGCTCAGAGAAAGAAGCACCAGATTCCACTACAACATCTCAAAGCAAGACTCAGGCTCACACACAGATTTTGATCTTAAAAAGACTTTCATCTCTCCTAATAATTTCTGTGCAAATAAATCCAGCTGTTACCAGATCTTACATTAACAACACTATCAGCTCAAAAAAGAAATGATTTTGCGAGGCTTAAAACTGATATTAAGACACTCGTCTGTCTTTCTTCCTTTAAAGTGTTTTTCTGTCTCAGGCCTGAATTCCTATGATCAAAATATTTTCTGGAAATTTGCCAAGAATTTTAAACTTGATACATGCCAGCAGACAAAAAAAGAAGAAAAGAGAGACCTCAGCTCTTGAGACATGTAGGAACATTTCTGCTTTATTAAGGCATCTCAGGTTAGTATGGGATTTTGCAAACTTAGGTTGTAAGAACTAGATATTTAATGACCTAGAACTGATCTTTCTACCTCCCATCATTTATTTCTGCAGCTGTAATCTGTTTTTGTTAATGTTAAGGCAAGATTTAAATATTTTTGGGAGATGCTTTCACTGAAGAGCTGAGCCAAGTTATAGTCTGGGTGTTGTGCCTTCCATTACACGGAAAACTTAACCCAAGACTGACAATGCCCTAAACCTACACTAGTCAGGGTGGTTAAGGATATACAAAGGCTGTGCTCCACTTAATCAAGTCTGACAATCACTTAATTTTACTGCAGGGCAGTCTTCCACTTCTAGTATGCAGATCCTTCTTTCCAGAGTTTATCCCTTTCTATTGGATATCACCATGTCATCAGCATTTTAATTTCTGTCTATTTAGTTTTTTCAGCAACCACAGCATGCCACCGCAGAAGCCTCACTGCCAAAAGGATGGTTAAACCATTAAGAATTATGAAAATAAAAATATTGCTGTTGGGAGGGAGCTACCACAATTATCTCGTTCAACTGCCTGACCAGTTCAGGGCTGGCCAAAAGTTAAACATGTTGTTAAGTGCATTGTCCAAATGTCTCAAACACTGAGAGAGTTGGGGTCATTGACCACCTCTCAAGAAAGCCTGTGTCAGTGTTTGACCATCCTTCTGGTATAGAAATACTTCTTAATGCTGAAACTTCCCTTGGAGCAGCTTTGAACCATTCCCATGTGTCCATCACTGGATACCAGAGCAGAGAGATAGCACCACCTTCTCATCTTCCCCTCCACAGGATAAAGCTCATTTTCCAGTGCAGGAGACAGAGACACAAAGAAGCCAGCTGAGTTCAGGACAGATTGCTTTGAGGTCAACAGACCAAATTCCTCAGTGACAGTCTCACTGGAAGTTTTTTGCACGCAAAGTGGTGTTTGCTTTTGCCTTCAGGTCTGTCTGTCTTATTAATAACTAACCTTCTTTGCAAGTTATTTACATCAAACAAGTGGTCTTTTGAAACTGCCACAGACAGCAACACCATGGAAGGTCAGAGAGCCACTGTTGCACCAGTTGCACTTACGACTCAGCTCAGCCAGCCCTCTGCTAACCAATTCCCCGTCGTTAGGTACCAGTCTGACGTGGAAAACTGCAGAAAAGGGGCTTCTCATCTGCTAGTTCAAGCCTGGTGAGCTCAGTTGCTGAGGCAGGATTTCACTTTCATGTGTGCTGCCCAGCTAGAATTTAACTGAATTGCAATGTATGGTGTAGAGAGACAGCACTTCCATTAGCAAAAACCGCTTCCTGTTCTTGAACTGAAATGCAATGGAATCACGATAGGAACAGGCAGACACATGAAGTGCAAGTGTCACCAAAGATGCCACTGATTTAAAAAATTACAGCTACTTCAGCCCCTTCCTCCTCTGGCAAATCATAGAATCAAGTGGTTTGGGCTGTAAAGGGCAAGGAAGATCATCTAGTTTCAATCCTCCTGCCATGGGCAGGGACACCTCCCCCTAGACCAGGCTGCTCAAATCCTTGTCCAGTCTGGCCTTGAACACCTCCTGGGGTGGGGCTTTCACAGCTTCTCTGGGCCACCTGTTCTAGGGTCTCACTACCTTCACAGTAACAAAATTCTTCCAATATAATTATATATTATAGTTAATATAAATCTATTTCTGTTTAAATTATTCCCCCTTTTCCCCTGTCCACACTGGCAACACAACAGTTACCTGAGAAAATATAAAAATTATTTCACACCCTCTGTGGAGTGATTAATCAAAAGGATACTGTACTAAGAATGCTTTTAAGGAACCTCTCAAAAAAGACAAATAATTCTCAGCTCAAGAAGAAGGAAATTTTGTAAGTTAGAAAGGGAGAAAGCGGAAAACAAAAAAATACAGCAATGTTGTATTCCTGAGTAAAACTTGGCATCAGAAAGGAATTCTAAAGCAAAGTTTCCTTGGCTTTTAAGTTCAGAAAAGATAAGATAGCTCTAGTATGGCATTGTTTGTAGTCAGTTTACTTTTAAATACTATCAACATGTCTAGTACCAAATCCAACAGAAATTACTAGAAAGTGACAAAAATCACACTAATAGAAGAGCTAATTTTCTTTAACTAAAACCAAACAAACTATAAGATTAGAAACAACAATTTCTTGAGATTCTATTTTGCTGTCCCTACAATTTTAATTCTAACAGTGGGAAGTAACTTGCCTAAACATGTATTTCACCATCTGATTTGTAGTTTAAATGCAAGCACATCAATCCTATAGGTACCACACCATTTGTGACTCTCACTCTGCCTAAGTATGAGGCACTAAGGGTGAAAAACTTAGAAGCTGAAACAGGTGTCTTCCAGCACTAGGTCATTTTACCTGTGATGTCATGGTTTTCACCTGTTACGTAGTTGTTCTACATTCCAAATTTCTCTTTGATGGCTGTTCCATCTGATGTATCATGACTGATGGTACACAAATGACTAAAATATGCATTTGGTCTTTGTGCATTTATTTAGCAATAATGGCACAACAGGACTCTGTTATAGTTAATTCAAGTTAACCTAGTAGTCTTGGGAAGGAAACTCAGAGAAGGTCACTTGGAAGTCAGTTCACAGAAGTAACATAAGCTGAGTGAATTCATAACTTCATGACAAAAGTAGGAATAAGGCAAAGAAATGAATGCAGACAAATTATATTTAGTGTCAGAAAAGCACACAGTACATCCACCTCTCACATGCTTTGGGACCCATTTTCATCCTACCATATTTACCTACCTCAAGTCTACACAAAACCCAGTAATTTCTGGAGAGTTTTATAATTTGAGCTAATCCTCTGAGTTAGTTTGATGGCTGACTGAGTTCCTGTTAGCTAATCCACATCAGCTGCTCTTGGAAGCATTTTTGTGGTAATATCAGGCCCATGCTTTCAAAATTACTCAGGCATATAGTCAGTTAACAAGTTTTGTATGCATTCTGATGACTTCTACTTTTCATCTGAAACTTAGAGCCTTGCAGAATTTAGCAATCCAAGCTTGGACAATGTACAACTATTCCCAAGACTGTTATAATAACCATTTGTATATAACAGCTTGATGTTCACAGCATTTTATCACCTCACAGTTGAGAAGCCCAACTGAAGAAGGGGTAGTTTTCATTCTTCTTTCTTTTCTTTTTAAATTAAACATTTTTCTGTCAGCATCTCATCTTTGTTTTTCATTTATAAGAAATATTAATGCAATTCCTGCCATTCAACTTTTGCTCATTCTCTAAGCAGCCATCCCTTGTTTGCATCCAAATTTGGTTCCGCTTTTACTGGAAGTGTTTTATATATCAAAAGGCTGTCTTTAGAGAACAATGTTGATATTGATGGCAGAAATCCTATATCATTAAAATCTTCCACACATGTTTTGCTTTTGTCCTTCATTTCTAGTCCCTAGCCAGCATTGTCCTGTGGGGCTGAAAGAAGACAATTTAAAAAAAAAAAAAGCAGCTCAGTTTTACAAGGATTACAACTATTAGTGACCCACACAGAGTTCTGGACTGAGAACTTTGAGACTGTTTTGAATGCAATGGAACAGAAGTTCTTTGATGCTCATGACAGCTCACCTCTTACCTTTCAAGACAGTAACAAATGTTCCTCACTTCCCCTTAAGCTCTGAAAACCAATTTTAGTGGTTGCATCAGGCTACTGGCCTGGAAGGCCTTTTGGACATTCAACAAAACTAGTTTTATTTATTTTTAAAAGCCTTTTGTAGTTCTTTATATTTATAGTATGGTTGAAATACAGCTTTCAAACCCTGACTTTGAGAAGCTGATAATATTGAAAATATTTCATCAGTGGAGGCAAGTCCATCAAACTTCGTTTACCATGTACATCATACCTCATTTACCATAGACTGAATATATATCTCAGGGAAAAATAGCTGTAGCCTCTCAATTAAGTCTTCAAAAAGAAGCTGCAGTGATAACCTTCTTTAAAAGGTTAATACCTAAGAAAGGTCATTCTGAGACAGAAAGAAAAACAATTTGCAACCAAAAGACAGCATCTCTCATGACTGGAAGAAAAGACTCCTACCTGCAAGCCTTTCTTCCACTTGGTTATATTTTATGGTGTCCCTCACACCAAATGGAAGAGTGACAGGAACAAAATGAACTGATTTTCCAGAAAGCATCTCCCTTCACTGCTCTAATAAACTGGTTACAGTTGGGACTCTGACAGGCTTTCAGGTGGCTCTAATCTGCTCATCCAGTGATCAATGAATGTCTACAGTAATTGGATTGTAAGGGCTACAGGCTTCCCAACATAGACACATATGCTGTGGAGGCTGCAATGAAAAAAAGAAGTGTGAACAGAAAGTGGCAGAGGAGAAAGGAAGGAAAACGTGCTGCTGGCAGGGAGGTCAAGAGTCAATGAGCAGGAGCAGCAGTATCTGCTGAATAGTGTTTGCTCACCAAGGCAGGCAGAATTAGATCTCTATTCAAGAAAAGGAGTGTGAAGAAGACAAGCATCAGAGAAATGGGTTGCTGCAGGGCATTAGAACCCACAGAAGTACCCTGGTTGCAAGCCTGCTCTGCTGCTATCACTGCCCAAGCTTCATGCTCTCCCTCTTGAAATGAATCAGCGATGGTGCTGCTGGGTGGGAGGAGGCCGGAGAACTCTCAAGGACCTACACTGCATCAGATATTTTGTTTGTTACCCACTGCAGAGAGAAGGGGTCAGACATCATGTAACAAGCATTCCAGCTTGATATCATACCTAGATAAAGACAAAAAAAAGCAATTAAAAGCTCTCTTACATAGAGTCTTGTTTGAAAAAGAACAAGAAGCTTCCTATGCACAGTACTAATTAGGTTTGGCACAACAGTAGATTGGAATCATCTCTATTCCCATTCTTCCTCCACCTGTAAACCTGTGTACTCCATCTAGGTGTTGGTGTGAATATGAGGTGGCTAAATATTCCTTTGACATATCTTTTCCACAGGTGGATCTGACCTTCAATTCCCTGTCAGTGATTAGTTAATTGAAAGAGACAAGCCCATATCAGAAGGCTTATCTCAGGTATGAGATAGACCTGAAGAATAGTTACTATGCTTGCAACCTGGCCTTACCTTCCAACTCTATCAAGCAGTACCACTAGTTTTCCTATCTACATTATCTGATTGGCACAGATACAGCAAAGCACTGACACTGTCTCCCTGTATAGGAACATGCAAAGTCAATTAACTTCTCCTCACTTCACTTCCCTATTAATAAAATGACTGATTAAAATGTTCAGCCACCCTAATGAAAAGCTGATGAATATTAATATTCCACTTCAGTATCTACAATCACCATCAATACGTAATCACTGCATATTTTGAATGACCTGAGTTTACTCTGGACATTCCTGTGAAAGAGCTGTTTGTTTGGGGCTTTTTTAAAGTGGAATAATTGGTGTATTTTAAAAAAGGCTTGTATACTTATTTTCATGTGACAATAGTATGACTATTGTAATACTAAATGGTAACATTTCACAGTTACCTAGCTTCCACATACAATAACAGAAGCATCTCTCAAGAACATGTTACTTAAAAGCTAATTAAAAATTTGCACACAAGCCCCCAAACCTCCCAGATTATGCTTTTTCTGTGTATAGAAAATTATGCATAAGTTTAAAGGGAAAAAAAAATCTAACATTTGCAGACCAGCAGATAGTATCATTTCAGAAAAGTTTGAGTAACCTGGACCATGTTTCTCACTGCTCAGATTTCCTTGCAGTAGACAAATTAATAAATTGAATTGACATTTTCTCCAGTGGACAGGAGAGTTCAGTTAGAAAAAGTTTCCACAGTAAAAACACTTTTTAGTCTGATTTTTCTGGGAAGTGCTGCACAATCTCTGTAGTTTGTCTCTACCTGTATTTCCGCTGTAAGAAACTCCTCTAACAGGGAAGACAGCTGTCGGGATTGAATGTAGTCTACTTAGTATTTCACAAGGACAAAATTAGCTTTACCTTGATTAACTTAGTTTCTCCACAGACTACCTAATGGATCCCAATTTACTCAGCCTACAGATCACTTACTTAAATGATCTGAAAATGTTACTTTCTTGTCTTTAATAAGCAGAAGCCAGATTAGCTTGAATTTTTTACAACCATTGCATTTCTTATGCCCAATCCATATGAAGTGTGGGATGTTTTTGACACACTGCCAGAAGCCTCCTACAAACAGCTAAGTACCTTCAGCATTTTTCATACAAAACCAAGGAAGGACTGAAATTGCTCAGTGCTAGGCAGAATTTATGCTGCTTAATACTAAGGAATCAAGGGACAACCATAAATGAGTCTTAGACTGATGACTTAGGAGTCAGTAAGCCTGGCTTCTTATCCAGGACCCAGTGCAAAGCAGACTGACAGTACTGGAAAAGGCCTCCAGCCTTATGTTTAACATGAACTGGAGCAATAGCTCTTTATGAGGCAAAGAGCTTTTAAGATGTTATTTCCTACAATAATCCCATAAAAGGAAATTTCCTTTTCCAAAGACAAAGCAACAGGTTTTCTAAGGACATAGAATGCACAATAGATGACCAGAAAACATAACACATGGCCAGGTAACACTCTGCTAGCAGGTTTACTTATCATTTTGTACCATGAGGGACATTTCTGAGTTATGTGTGAGCTTAGTTTTGTTTACAAGCTTTTGAAAAACAAAACTGAGTTTTACTGTTAAGGTAGACGATTTACTCCAGGTAAAATTTCTCCAGTGACCACAGCAGATACACAGCTCCATGACCTTGCTACTTTAGCAAGCAGCCTTGCTACTTTAGAACAGCAAAGCCAAAAATGGCAATATGAAGTGAAATGCAGACCTAGAAGACTCAGAATATGTCCAAAGACCACAGTAGCAAGTTAAGGAAAATCTGAATGGTATGCTGAGAATATTCATTCCTTCTTAGATTAAATACAAACCATTACCCACATACAAAAGGAAACTATATCTCTAGCAGTGACTGAACAAACTAAGCACTTCATGACCCCTGAAAGAGTTAAATCATCTTGGAGACAAAAAAGGTGTCAGAGAGGGATGGATTACAATTCAGGAACAGATTTTACAGACTTCATTCAAAAAATCTATGCCTGGTCAGGAAAGGATTTTTGGTTCTCTCCCTTTCTGCATGCACGCTGGTTTTCCACTGTAACATATCTGCAGAAGCTGAGCATTTAGAAAAGCCTTAGCAGCAGCACTTAGAGTCTCAGAGAACTCTAATGCCACTAAACATTTTCTAGAGGGTCTGACTGAAAAAATACATGAACAGATAAGAGAGATTTGGAAATCACCATTTTAAATTTCATACTATTTTTGGCAGGCAAATCCACATTGATCTGAGTCTTGGAGAAAGTTACTGTAATCCTCATGGCAACAGGGACATAATGAGTTTTAGGGAGGAATTGGAGGGGACAGCTAAAGCTGTAAAAATGTTGAACATGTGGCTTCACAGCCCGTCATGCATATTATTAATTCTGCACTTCTTCTCCCTGCACTCCACGACTCTCATGAAATAGAATGGGATGTAAGACAAGAGGAACTAAGTCCCTACAGTAGTGGCAATGCAGCTTTCTAGCCCAAACTAGCTGAAGTACAGGAGGAATCCAACTCAGTGCAACAGCAACTACATAGCCTGAAATAGCTCAGAGAAGTACACAAGACTAGAGAAAGGTTAGGTCACTACTGCTCCCACGTTAGCACTGTATGTCAGCCCTAAAATAACCCAGAAATGGTTAGTAAGAAAGGGGCTGTCTTTTATGATTCTGTGTCCCAGGGAAGAGTCAGCAGGTCCCATGTAAAAGTCAGCTCCCTTGAGCTGGAACTCTATTGATCAGCTCCTAGATAATACAGATAAAATGCTTCAAAGAATTGGCATCTTTGAGAACAAAGTAGTTTCAGACTTATTTTAAATCACTGTCTTTCCCCTTAGTGCCTTTTCTTCAGGGTGGGTGGGAAGCAGAGAGGAGATGATTGCATTTTCAGTTTCATATTCAAGAAATTAACTCAAAGGCATACTGGAATTAGTTTGTTTTCATTTTAAGCTTATCTTAAGGTTTTCAGTGGATTCATAAACACGAATCAGAGGTAGGCATATCATTAAAGTGTTGAAAACACCACAGAATGTTGGCAAATCTTGGGGGCCTATTGGTCAGGGTACCTTTCCCACCCATTTGCCTTTACAAATTTGAGGCAGATATTATTTGGTCACAGACAAATGGAAGAATCTGCTTGGTAGCTGACAGCAGTCAGCCTGTTGGACAGGCAGTGCCAAACTATTACAACTTTGGACAAAATCATTTGATGGTGACAAATACCAAATACAGGCATGATTATAGAAGGAGAAGGAGTCTGAGACAAGGGGGTTGTAGAGGGAAGGGACTGATCATTTCCAAACCATAAAACAAAACACCTGTAAAAACTGATGCCACGTGAAATTATAAGAATAAAACCCATGATACTGATTGATACTACCCCACTGCTCAAAGTATCCATGGAATTCTGCTGGCTTTCAATTGCAATCTGATCTTACAAATAATGCTCAGATCCAAGAACAGAAGTGTGGCTTTCATTGAAAAATCAGCACTGAGCCAATTGAATTACTGATTTCTGCAAAAAGGCTGCTCTCAGATTTCAGAGACAATAGATCATGTAATTGCTTACAACAACATTATTCTGGTAGCTTCACTACCAAGATTCTGCTTACTTAAGATATACTGCTCCAAATGAGCCGATACTTGCCTCCTCAGAACTCTCTGATCAATCCCAGTAGAAAAACAATTAGCATTTGCCCTTAAGAGAGATTTCCCTGGCACTGGTATCTGTTCTCTGCCTTTCAGGAGAGAGGAGTAGCATCTGCTTCCTCACCATAACACTCTCTGCCTGATGGGTGATACTGGTGATGCTGCACTTAATTTTCTTTCTACAATGCCAGTCCTTTTTTACAACTTTTCCAAAACCTTAGTTTATCTGATCTGTACCACACTAAGCCCTTCTTAGCAAGGTCAGAGGATTAATTTGTTTTTCTGAAACCAACATATTCACATTTCACAGCACTGAAGGACTTAATTTGCACAAACCTCTGAGGGGGAGCTGACAATGGCTTAATAAAAACAAGGAATCCACTTACAATCACCTCTGTTAAGGATCCAAATTTTTTTTTTTTAATATTAATACTGATACCATTATATTAACTGCAGCAAACTGAAATATTCACCTTTGACTGTGACCTGAGCACTGCAAGATGCCTGTCCTGCATTGTTTTCAGCCAGACACGTATAAATACCATCATCTTCTGGTAGAGCATCTTGAACAGTCAATTTTGCAACTCCGTCTTCAAAAGTGGAATGGGCATACTGAATTGGCTGGTCTGCAGACAGAATGAAAGAGAATTTTCTTAATACATCAGCCACAAGACTCAAAAGCATTTCCTCTTTTCAGTGAAATCTGGATACCAGCAGAGTCAAATCTTACTCTGTGTGCACAGCCACTGCTCTCTAGTGACCACAAACAGCAGCATCTCAAGCACAACACAGAATATGATTGTCAGACAGAAGTCCCTGTTAGGTTCACTGGGTGTTACTTTAGGTAGCAGCAAGAGGAGAAAGTTTTTTTCTTTGTATTCTGAATAGATTCTCTTTCAGGTGGATGACAAAAGAAATGCCTTGTGTGTTTGCTTCAGACATTGATTCCACCTTGTACTTTGCCTGGAACTAGATGTTAGCATTATTGTCTAGACGTGCAAAACTTGTTGGGCATGAAAAAGCACTCAGAGTCCTCCATTAAGTACTTTGTAGTGGAAGATGTTCCAAGATAGACTGCAAAATCTACAATGGAGCCAAGAGGTTGATTGCACAAGCAGTTAATCTACAGTACAGTATGTATAGTCTGGCAACAGACAGGTATAGTCTGATCTGTGGTGGCACTGCTCTTATAGAAGTTCGTTTTAAGAAACTGGTTCCTTGAATGGGAACCATTTTAGTGAAAGCTTAAATGTTAGTGAAGACTGGTTAAAGTTTCTTTGCTATTATTTCAGGAACTGTCATCAATCTGAGCCTTGATTTCTGAAATGTTTCTACAATCTGTTTTCCCAATATTAAATACTTTCCACTACTGACTCATCATTGGTTGCTTTCCCAGTGTGTGCAATGCTTAAGAGGGCCTGGTATCTGTGCATAAACATCATGCTGGAAAAAGAAATTAAGGTCATCTAAGAGAATAGGGTGAAGCTGCAGAGAGATTGTGCAGGAACAAAACAAAGACATCTATCACTCAGGAAACTATTGTCAAATGGAAAGATCAAAATTGATATTGCTGCAAAAAGAATAAATTAAATGATGGGACAGATTTTTCTATCATCTCAACACTAGCAATTTCAGAAGGTAGTCATTATCTGCACACTATCTGCATGTGAAGTTTCATTTTGAAATACAAATATGTGTCAAAATCAGCATGATCCTATACCTATATATACTGTAAAATAGGATAGATGATCTTATTCCTTTATTTAGAAGATAAATTACCAAATTTTATATCACATTTATATATAGACTATTGTAACTATTAGGTCTCATCACATATTTTTGCATGTGGGAATCATGCTCCATTAAGAGCAAAAGCCCAAGCAGACAATGCTTTCTGCAAGAGCTCATGGGACACTCAACTGTCTTCCTGGCCTGACTGTTGAATTTCTAACCTGGCAGGAAGCCTGACTGGAATTCTTACATTGAAACTACTAGTGGTGCCTAATAACACTATGATGATAGCCATATCAGAAATGAACTCAGGATAAAAGCTGCATCATCAAAACCCGAATAATTCCTTTTTATTTGTGCTGTAAATAATCAAATGAACAGGATAAGGGTTCTATCTGGAAAAAGGAAGTGTGATCTTCTTCACCTTGTCCTCAGATTTTGTCAGGTCATCCTCTTTTTCAGTTTTTACTAGTTCCCAATAAAACTGTGACTATTTTTTAGCATGATTCACAGAACAGTGAATTCATTTACAGAACAGCCTTTTCCCCACACCTCAGAAAACAAACACAACTACATTAGCCCTGAGGAATACCCTGCAGCAGGACTCTAAGTTATATGCATTGTATTTGTATTTTAATCTAACAAAACCAGCTCCTCCAGTAGTGAAATGTTCCCCTCTCCAGACGCAGAACAGTCAAATCTCCATGACAGCTTGGCAGCAGGAACAATAACAAAAAATACCTTTCTGCTGGCATGTTATGCCAGAAGAAAGGAAAATTTCTCCTGGTCCATTTATTAGAAGCTCTCTGGACAGACCAGAAAGCTATCCTAAAACCAAACACTATTAAGAGAATTGTTATGCTAAAGTCATTGTCAGACTGTTTTTAAATTCAACAGAAAGTGGTTCAATTCAGCTTATGGAAAAAAACCCAAAACCCTCACATGAAAAATAGTTCAAAACGAAAAATATTTAAAATACACCATATAGGTCTTATCCCTGCAATTAAAAAAATAGCTACCAATGAAGTGTATAAAGAAGTTAAAGTAAATTTGTATTGTCTATTGAACTATTGTCACAGAAAGCATATTAAAAATTCTAATTGTAAGGCTTTAGTGGGGTAACACAGATTTTACCACACAGTAGCAACACACGCTTTGCTGCAGCGCAGTGAAGAGCTGTGTGTAACAAAATCAACCTGTGTACAATCTTGTCACCAGAGTCCCCTGCTGGATGTACTGGAAAACTGCAGAAAGACAGAAAACTGCCCAAGAAAATCACTTTGCTTACGTATTATGTGCACATAAACTGGTTTTCTTCAGATATTCTAGTAGATTATACTCTGGTGATTTAGAGTGCTTTGGGACACACTCCCAAACTTGCTATAAACTGATCAGAATGGCATTTCAAGCTGTGAATGCAGGTGTGTGTGTGCATGTGTTGCAGACCAGGAGGTTCCTTACCATTGAGAAGCCATGTGATCTGAGGCACAGGTTCACCTCCCACACAGCACTGCAGCACAAAGTCTTGCCCTTCACTCACAGTGCATCCTTTCAAGACACTGGAAAAGCACGGAGCAACCTCTTGAATTTTAGGCCCTTTAAAATCAAAATGAAAACAGTTTCTTTCACTCAAACTGAAAAAAAATTATCTTTACCACTTGGTGACTTTTTATAAGAATGCTTAGGTGACATGGCTGGGCTAAGAGATTCATCCCATGCAAACAAGCAGAAAAAAAATTAATCAGAAGTATGATGGAATGTTTCTAATGGGAAACAAAAATAATTTTGAGCAATGGACTAGCATAAGGAAGTTTCTCTATAATTTACAAGGTAGGCATCATCAGCCCTCAAGCTGTCTTAGATGGTTTTTTTATGTCAGAATTCACCATTTCCAGCCAGTCACTAGAATTGTATGCAATGAATTACCAGAAAGCTCAGCACAAAGAACAGGAAGGAAAATTCTTCTCTCCTCATGTCTTTCTTCTCCAAGTCCCTCTCCCAAATTTCCCCTGGTGGGCAGTGAAACAGGATGATTTAAGGATGCATTTTACAGGTCTCTCACGAGACAGAAAGAAAGGGTATTTGGTATCATGGTTTAAACTCAGACACAGCAAATAGATAAATGTTGCACAAACATGATCATAGTTCTAGGCTAAAACCTAAAACCAGGTGAAAAGATTAGGATTGAAGACATAATTTCCTAAATGCCCTACAAATCTTTAAACCAGATCAGTAAGACAATGCCTTCAAGCTCAAAAATTCATCACTGGGCAACGTGTCTGAATTTAGCAGAATACAATTCTCATTCCTTCACATTTCTTCTTCTTGTCTTTGCTGCAAAGAATTGGTTTGTGCTCACAAAACATTTGGGGTGAAGCAGATACACAGAAATGCTGAACAGCTCCAAAAGAATTGAAGGTAGAAAGACAATAAAATCTTTATCATCCAGTATTAAATACAAGCATTAACAGAAAAGCTCAGTGGAGAGCAGCCCTTCCTGCATATAAAACATTCAGTGAGATGGTTTTAGTTATACAAACAACAAAAACAAAAGGTCAAAAGCGAAAGAAACTGATGAAGAAAGTGGCTTGTCAGCAATCTACACTATTGGCAGACCTAGGAATCAGAATTAAATTGCATTTAGAAGTTGTAATATGAATTTTGTAGTCACTACCCTCTGACAGCTTAGAAAAGCCCAGCTGCAGTTTACAAATTGCAGATGGGCTCACCAGAACTTACTTCTGAGAGTTAACAACCAGCTGGTGGAAGTCTGGCCTTTGGAGTTGAAAGCTGAACAGCTGTAAGATCCACTGTCCCCCAAGCAGGCTTTCTTTAACCATAGGCAATGAATTCCATCTTCTTCATATATTTGGATATCTTCTCCAGCTTTAATAGGTTCCCCCTCTTTGAACCACTCCACATCTGGTTTTGGTTTCCCTGAAACTAGACAACCAGGCATTTGAATTTTTACCAACAGGTTTTCTGCCTACTGTAATTTCATTATTAGTTTTAGCCAGGTATTCACTGGCTTCAATAAGAACTGAATAATCTCCTCAGTTGCTGAACTGAAGGGACTACATTTCCCTACCAAACAGGTTCCTGAATTAGTTAAATCTTGCAAAGCTTTTGAGATGCTCTGATGGAAAGCAAGCAATGCTCTTGGCACTAATAAACCTGAAAAATAAAATATTCAAAAGCTGACAAGATCTCTGAAATATTTTCTCCCTTCCTTACTCTCTGGCCTTGTGATAAATTGTGCTCTTTACTCATGGGGCAAGAACTATCAAGAAATTAAAAATTTACCATACTTTTGTTGTGATTGTTTTTCCTTCTGAGACATGAAAACCAATTTCTCATTCACTTGTGGGAACACTTTAAAGTGTAAACATAATTTTTAAAAAATCACAAAAACAAACAAAAAAAACCCATCAGAAAAATGCTATAACTGCAATAAAAGAAGTGCTCCAGATCTACTCCCTGGGTTCAGCAAAATGGAGCTCTCATTACTCTTTTAAGAGGTTAAAACACGGTCAGATTGTGCGAAGCAAACTCTATACTTCCCTTTTTTAGGAAACACTCAGATCTGCACCGAGTTGACCAAATGTGAAGGGTGAAAGTAGATGCCATGAGGGAAATGTAGTGACTGATTGTAGTTTCCTATCTGTTAATTTTTTGGCTCAAGGGCTATATAACTAATTACAGTTCTAGAAAGCATGCTGTTCAATTTCTCTCTTGCATCCTCTGAGAGGCCCTGAAACCACCACCTGTAGAGAGCAATACTGATTAGATCTGAGGAAATCTCAAATGAGGGAAGAGATGGACACTGTGAAATGGAATTATTTGAAAATTTCCTTAAAAGCTCTGTAAAAACAGCATGAGATTCTGTATCTATTTCAAAAATGCTTTAGGTGGAGGGCAACTTTCAGTGAAGAAAGAATTGCTTCCCCACTTCCACATACAGAAGATGAACCCAACTAACCCCACATATCTGATAACTTTCATCCCTTTACCTTTGCTCTTGAATTTAATCTCCTGGCCTTCTGATGCTTCCAGGCTCTGTGGACGGCTCTCGAACTGTGGGGGAATTCCTACAGGCTCCCTCTTCTCCTCCACGACAGCCTTCTGGGCTCCAAATCTGTTTTCTGCTTCTCTGCTTCTAGGACTGACTTGACCTGTCAGAGGTGGAGTTTGTTGAGCAGAAGTCAGGGGCTGTACAGACCTTTTTCTGTCTTCACTCTGTCGGACAGAAGTGACATGGGGTTCTGCCTTTGGTTCTGTTTGCAGTTTGACAGGTTGTAGTGTGATGGTGCTTGAAGTTTTCTGCAAGACCTGAGATCTCTTTTTTTCTTCTTTAGGTTCTTGAGGAGACACTGCACAGCATTCTTGGTGCTGTCCCTGAGTACTGTCTTTGGCTTCTCTGATGATGTAACAGGTCCCTTTTCTTGGTGACAACCTGTCTTTGGTTTCAACCGTAAGTTCATTGTTGTTGGATTGCAGCTCTTTAGCAATCCCATTGCTAGTTGCCTGATTGTGTTCTGAATTTTCAACAGCTTTGACAGCAAGTGTTGTTGGTTTTGATGGCAGGCTGAAGGAAAATTTAAAGTTTACAGATATATGACATGGTATGAAGATTAATTATTATCAGCAATAATATAAATGCATGATCCCATAGCAAGGATATAAACTAATTATCCCTTCATTTCATTCACACAGATTAAGAACACGGATGGAAGAGTTGAAGTGAAAAGCTTCATTAAATGTGATCATTGCTCAGACATTGTCTCAGCTGAGGCATTTCTGAATACAAATCCACTGCTCAGGTTCTAACATGTTTCATGAATTAGACACAGACATTGCTTACACTGCTTTAGAGAACAGTTACATGAGCCCCTGGGATGACCATGATATAGCACTTCTTTATGCTTTAATAATTTGAGACTATGCATAATTATAGCTCAAAACACCTTGTAAAGGAAAATGGAAATTGTGCAGTAAATTTATAGAAAAGAACAAGCACTGTTCTTTTCAGTACTGACAAGATTCATGCAGGTTCTTGACTCCAAAATGGAATTTTGACAAATTAGTACAGAGTATAATTTCTCCTCCTATGGATTTTGTTGAGATCATATCTCTATTTGGATGCATGGGAAGTGATCTAAATTTTGCTTTCCTGAGCCAGACCAGAACTCTCTACATCAGTGTTGACACAAGTCCCACCAATTATTTCACAGGAGTCTACCAAGGCAGCTGAATTTGGCAATAAGACAGAATGTCATTCTAATTAAACATTTTCTAACCTCTAATACACACTGACCCCAATAAGATATATTACCTTGTGAGGGAGGCTCCTGCAATAAATGTCAAAATTTGCAAGAATAAAAGTTAATAAATATTCCAAGAAAGTATTCCAGTAAAAACATACCATGGTGGCTGAGTGCATGTATCAGTCTTCTCTGCACCTGAAATTAAAAAAAATAAATAAGCAGGTAACTTATACACACAACACTGTTCACAATTTATTATTAAAATTTAAATATTTTCAGCAAAGAATATACTTAAGCTTCATTTGCTGTATTTTCAATTCATTAAAGTCAAGACTGACTATCACCACTTCTGCTACTCAGCAGAAACACAAAAAGGTTTTGGTCCATTTTGAGACAGTGATCTACCAACTAAGTTCTCAAGTCCCTTGCTGGGGTTTCCCCAACAAGAAGTAGAAATAAGGAAGAGATTTCAACTAGAAGGCAGGTCATCAAATGTTATGGGAACTTCACAGACCTTGTATGAGGAGAGAAAGACAAAGCATCAGCTCTACACCAGAGCATCCCTACAGTGAAACTGCTGCTGTCCTCTGGCTAAAATACAAAATCAAATTAACAGCAGTAAAAACTCCCAAAACCTGAGCCCACTTATAAGATTATACAATCACAGTTGCTATGTAGAAAGTATTACCATGTATTACCACATTTAACATGAATAACCCTTGAGTTAATTTATCCCATTCCTTCACTTTGCAACACCATTGGGAAATGTGGGAACATGGCTGAGTGACAATCATTTGCCAAGGTCCCTCACCAGATGCCTCATCACTGCACACATTTATGTGCCCATATTCAGTCCTTTTGTTTCTACATATGTAAAAATTCTCACAAACTTTTACAGTATTAATTTCTCTTGGGGCAGCATGAGATAATAAATAGTTGGGAGGAGGGAAATACTACTCCAGATCAAGTACCAGCCACATCTCCATTTCTAGTTAACAGGGTATGATGTAGCTTGTTTTCTCCTTGTCAGATCATGACATATGTTGTTGCCAGCTGTGAGACTAGGAGCTAGGGCAGAAAGACAATAATAAATTTTAAAGACAATGGTTTTTGGAAGTCATTGACTAATACTTCATAAAAATGTTTTCAGAGTCTTTGCCTTAGGGGAATAACAGAAACATGTGATGGATGATATTCTGACTTCCACTGTGTCTTGCAAAATCCAGATCTAAATGCTTGGACTTGCTGTACTGTTCAGAGGGACCAAAAGAATCTATTTAAACACACAACAAAAGTTGCAATGAGAGAAGGAAATAACCTGCTGACCTCATTTCAATAAACCTTTCAATAAACAGTTACAGAAATTCTTCTCATACAAATTAAAGCAGAAAAGAGACTGTATAAGTCTCTTATACAGAAGAGGAAGCTGAGTAACTACTGGTTGCAGACAAGACAATACCATGCAACTCTGTCAATTAAAAGAACACTTTTACTCTCCCTCTTCACTTTCCACTATAAGAACTCGAGAAAAACAGCCCAAGCTTATCTATATATAAAANGACTTGCTGTACTGTTCAGAGGGACCAAAAGAATCTATTTAAACACACAACAAAAGTTGCAATGAGAGAAGGAAATAACCTGCTGACCTCATTTCAATAAACCTTTCAATAAACAGTTACAGAAATTCTTCTCATACAAATTAAAGCAGAAAAGAGACTGTATAAAGGCAGAAGAGGAAGCTGAGTAACTACTGGTTGCAGACAAGACAATACCATGCAACTCTGTCAATTAAAAGAACACTTTTACTCTCCCTCTTCACTTTCCACTATAAGAACTCGAGAAAAACAGCCCTCCAGGAGCAAGTTTATCTATATATAAAATTGCATGGATTTTGAAGAAAATGTATTCATTCTGAACCACTTGATTGTCTGTTAGCATCTTGCAGCAACTCCTATGACCTGATATAATTGATAATGAAAGAATTAGGTATTATATATTGTGGTTAGGTAAGTGGAATCATCCGATTAGTCAAGTACATTGCAAGAGAGTGCCCTTTTTACTGACCTGTACTAATCCAAGAAAGAATGCCTGCATTATTCAGAGATGTGCTCAGCATCTGAAGCAAACATATACCACAGTAGACTTTGTGACCCTAGTTCCACATCATCTCTCAGGGCAGATGTACCCATTACACAACAGAAATTCCACCACTTCAGGAAAAGCAAGTAAGGATCACGTTTCACTTTTATAAACGTGTTTTTTGAACAAAATGCCCTTTTAGATAAAACAACCATTGAATAGGGAACCTGTAGAAGGTCCTTTTACAATGGCTTCAACAGATCAGAACCTACAGGTGAAAAGTACAGATTAATGGTAAGGGCTAGTTGTAGTTCTGAAGATACTAAAAGTAAATCTTGCAATTTATACTATTGACATCTTACAGAGTAACATCATTGATGAGAACATAAAAATCTTGCATTAAAAAATTCACTGCTGAGTGCATGTGTAACCCACTGATCTTATGGCTGCAGCTGAAGCCAGCAGCTGTTGATTCAGTTAGTTAATTAGATCCAGGGACTGCTTGCCCACTGACTGACAAAATTCTTCTTTAGTGTGGTTGATGAAGGTTGTACAGTTTTGAGGCTAATGCAAGGGGCATCAAACTACAAAATGCTTTCCATATGGTAATTCATACATGGAACAGAACACCCTAAATTATTTGTGCAAAGACATTTCCTTTAACATCAGAGAATTAAGGCTGGGTTAGGAGTTGGGAAGCCTGAATTTTAATCTCATTAAGATGTTCTTTAGAGTCTTGCTCCTTTACTTTCCTGATCCTACAAAAATTTCTGGATTTTTTTAGGTTTTTTTTGTTTTTTTTGCCAAAAAGAAGCTGGTATAAATGTGCATCCGGTGCTGGCACTCAATGAAGACAGAATTAATTACTGATCATAATGACAAGTGCAAGGGTCCTGCTGGTGAAATTAAAAACTATGTTAAAACCATATGGAGGTCAAAATCACAGTCAAAGTGGAAAGACAGTTTTAAAGAGAGCTGTAACAAGGTGCTTGGATAGTATTTCCCCATTAAACTAACACAATATTATCAGCTGTAACCTCCCCAAGGTATCATTTTATCAACAAAAAGAAAGATAATAGGAAAAAGTAAATGATTATACCAAGAACCCAGTTAAAGATATTTTAAAGGAGTGTCTGTGGTTCACTTGTGCTTTCTTCTGTAAACTCTTTGCTGTACCTTGGACGGTGAGCTCTGCAGACACAGATGCCTTCCCAGCGCTGTTTACCACTGTACATGTGTAAATTCCTGAATCAGCAAGCTGAACATTTTGGATTTCCAAGAACTGGATGCCTGTTTTCTCAAACATGTTGAAATGATCATTTTGCTGCAACTGAATATCACCCTGTAAATAACACAAGGCACTATGAGACAGCTAGCTCTTGGTAAGAGAAGGGAAACGAGAAATTTCTGGTAAAACACCAGGTCAGAATTACTTTCTCCTAGTTTTTAGCCAAATTCCTTCTATGAAGAATACTCAGATGATATAAACAAAAAACTGTCCAACAGTTTTACAATTTAGATCTGCAGGAGGCTGTTTTCCCCCACATTTTACCACCCACTCATCTCAGTCTGATTTTGGCTTTTCATTATTTACTATATTCCTAGAGAATTTTTTTTCACTGCATAAGGACTCAAATCAGTTTTCTGTTCATGCCTTTTCCACACAGTCAAACATCACACTTTCAAGCAAAACCTTTCATGTTGAGGAGTAGTTCTTTCTCCCTCAACAGCTCTTTTATGTTGAAGTAGTTCAGGAAGTGGAAAAAAATCTGCATAAGAGGAACTCAGCAGTGGGCTGAGGTGGAGGTGGCAGAAGGCACATTCAAAGAGACATTGCTGCAACACAGCTCCTTTGCAGTACTCCATTGAAGTAAAGTCAAAAGGTACAGCTTTGTGGCAGAAAGAAATGCATGCAATTTTCACAGTTCAATTCTATGAAATAATTTACTATCATCTGATTTGTGTGCAAACCAGAGCTTCTGTTCCAGCACCAGCTACTAAAGAGGACTCCTCTGCTACAAAGCACCACAGCTTGAGTTTAGGAAGGGAATTTTGGCTTTGGTCAGTAATCATTAGGAAAATACTACAGTGTTTTCAGATGCTGCCATTCCTGAAGTCTTTACCAACACATTGCTGTCTGGGTGTTATTTGAATAAATTAACTTAGCTCATGTTAGGGATTTCGTAGTGATACAGAAGGAACTTCTATCCTTTGCAACTTAGAAAGTAACAAAAGAGGGAAGAAAACAATAAGCCCAGCAAGAAATTTACACAAATTCTAAAATGTGCAATTTTAATTGTCTATAAAGCTTCCTTGCTGGCCATGCATTCACCCTGCACTAGCCAGATGTGGCCCAGTGGGGATGTAAATTCATGTCCATAATGCTGAAATACCTACCTACCACTCAGCACTGTAAGTGCTATGCTGACATGACCAGAAGATTGTTAGATCTGACTTTGTTTGCAGGTAGCCAAAGCACACTCGATCAGGTTGCCACATGTCCAGCCTGGCCTTAAAAACCTTCAGAGAGGAGGCATCCACAATCTCTCTGGGCAACCTCTTCCAGTGTCTCACCATCTTCACAGTAAACAACTTCTTTCTTATATCTAGCCTGAATCTCTCTTCTTCCAATTTACATCTGTTATTTCCAGTCCTGCCATCCTATTAAAAAGTCCTACCTCGGCCTTTCTGTAGGCCTCCTTCAGGTATTGAGAAGCTGCTATGAAGGCTCCTCCCTGAGCCTTCTCTTCTCCAGCCTGAACAACCCCAACTCCAAATGGCTGGAATGGTAGTCCCTACTTGGTGTTTACACAGCCCTGAACAAAGAGAATTGAATGACAAATCCTGTTTTGCACTGAGTTGTGTGTCTGGAAAACCTGAGTGAATCTGGTGGGACTGGAAGAGGCTGTTGTGGAGCAGCTGCAGAGCAGACAGCCTCCAGAGCCAGCAGGTCCTAAAGAACTAACAGCAGCTGGAGAGAGAAGCAGACTCCAGATGGAGCTGCCAACTGAAGATGTCTTAATGAGTGCTTCCACAGTAAGAGGCTGTTTGCTTTCCAAGATGGACCCTGGCATTCTTCTGTTACAGACAATGAGGATAAGTCTGGATGAAAACAGACTATGATTTGGAAGCATTCCCCTGATCTACAGGCACTTTGCTGTAGTTTCTTCTCCCCCCCCCTTCTCATCTGGATGTAAGAAGAAATTAAAAAAACCTCTGTTGAAGGCTGAAGGGGAGCAGGATGCCATTAGAAAAGTCATATATTTGATCTTCCAAATTAAGGAAAGTAATTGTAATTCTCTAAAATCCAAACAGTTTCAGTAAAAACACCCTAACTGATGCAATATTTAATTGTCACTTGAATTCTCTCTTCCTACTAACACAAAAAAGTGGTTGGAGATGCTGTGTGTGATCAAACGGAGAACAAGGACTTCAATCTTCAATGAATTTTTAGTACTCTAGTGAGTTTTTTGTAATAGGTATTTTCAACAATAAGAAAAATGAGGGAGAAATTTATACTGAGAAGGAACATTATTATCTTTTGTGAGTTTAACCAGAATAAAATTAAGGAAGATTATGGCTCTCCTTTAACATAAATAAATGCTCACCGTGATCATTTGCAGTGGCAAGTACATCGCATCCTTTCAAGTCACACAGCTTCAAAAGAGAAATAAAATATTTTTTGGGAAATCCTACCTTAAACCAAGTTACTTGAGGCTGAGGTCGTCCTGTTATTTTACATGAGAATCTGCCTGTTTGTCCCTCACGCACAACAACTCTATTTGGTTTTGTAGCAAACTTGGGTGGACTCTCTCCCCAAATGCTTGGCCTGTGCTCCACAGATGGAACAGTGAGTCTTCCCCTGGGGAGGCAATTGACATCCTGGTTATACAGAAGAACTGGAAGGTGTTGTGGTCAGATCACACCTCAGGAAGCATTTTAGAGCAGTGGTTTGCCAAGAAGGGTATATAATTGGTGTCAAACTAGATTGTAATTGTATGGTACTTTTTTTGCCAGTGGAAGAAATGGAAATGCTACTGATGACTGTTCTCAACTCATGCAGCATAATAGTTTGATGTTACACACTCTCATCCAGCATACACATAACCCACATAACAGACATTGGGGATGACTTCAATTGCCTATGAGAAGAGCTGGGCAAATCAAATAATAGGCAACACTAGTTTTCCCCATTTTCTATTTCTTAATTGCCTCCTAATGTATTATTTATGCATACTTATTCTTCACAGATCCTTATTGTGCAACTTTGTTTTGACACTGGCTACAATGACACAGTAATTTCTGATTTATGAATCAGCTACTTGTTTTTGCAACATTTCTGTCATGTCCTGATAAGTTTTTCTGGTTTGGGGGAGTTTTCTGTTTAGAACTGCATTCGTTACAATGTCTGCAAACCAAACATGAAAAAGGCAAATTACATTCATCCCATGGGAATGTCTACAAGTGTAAATGCCCACGTCTGCTAACAGGGATGGTACAGCTGAAAAACAACACAGGGAATGAAACCAGAGTGGCATCAGTCCAAACCCCTCAGTTACACAGCCATAAAACAGTAGACATCAAGCAGTTTCACAGCAAGGAAAAATTAAAAAAAGGTGCAAATTCAGGTCTGCTAATGTCAAAGGGAACATTCAAACTCTATGGAAGCCTTGGTACAACAAAGACACACATTAGCAGATGTATTCTGGTGGTGTATTTTTTTTTTAAACTTTTCATTTTACCAAAAAAGGCCTTCTTTTCCAGATGGCCTTTTACTGCATGCAAGTAAGATGCATCAGTACCTCATCATTTAGTCCAAGGTGCTGCCAAGACATGGAGGTTTCTAAGTAAGAAATGATACCATTATGAAAGGATTTGCATGAACAAGAGGACCAGCAGAAAGTCTTGGGAGAGAAGGGTGACTGTAATATGCTAAAATGGAAAACACTTCATAATGCAATTAAATATCTGATAGCTTTTAATGTCATCCTCCACATGCTACCACTGAATCAGAGCATAAATGTGTTTAGAAGTTTTCCAGTGACTGTCTTGAGGTGGTGTTCTATATTGATACATCTACACAAACAATAATAATGCACATAATAATGCATTAGAATATCAACTAGTAGCTAACCTGCACATTTATGATTGTTTCTACACACAAACTGCAATATATTTTTTTCTTCCTGCTTGTTTACATATGGTATAAAATTTCCACACCATAAAATTATTAGTACTCAATAGAAAATGAAAAATGAAAATAATCATTTAACTGTATGCTATACAATGAATTAGGATAGTGTTTTGGAAAGTCCGAATGTATAACAAAATCCAGCATCAATCATGACTGTCTTTTCTTGCCTTGATTACTTAGCAAGTGTGTATATCTTAGCACATCTGCTAAGAAATAGTAATACAGACATTATTATGTAAATAGTAATACAGACATTATTGTGTAAAAGACTCCCTGATTGCTCCTGATTCACTCCAATTTTCACCATTGACCACAATTTAAAAATTCAAACCACACAAAACCAATATTCCTACAAATAACAAAACTAAAATCTTCAGTTTTAACTATCTGCCTTCTGATACTAACACAACCAGAAGTATGTTTGTGTATATGCAGAGTGACTCAGTTCCATGGATAGAAATAAGAAATGATTGTGCTTAAATTCAAGCTACTTACAAAGAAATGAATTCACTCAGAAGAATTAGCCCTGCAGCCTTTAAGATGGTGGCATTCACTTAACTGCAAATTCTTATTTAAGTGCAGAAAGTACATAACAGCAAGAAGGCTCCTCTGTGTGCCAGTACAGATCACCCTATCAACCCACTCTTGCTAACCCACTTAGTTACCCCAAACCACTCTTGCTGACACTCACTTCAAATCAGAACTGCTCTTTCTTCTGGATGACAGAATACCCACTGTGTTGCTTGGAAATACTTAAATTGTACACAAGAGAATGTTGATTTCAGTGGTTTTGGGGTTTTTTTTCTTACTGGTGAACATAAAAACATTATTTGCTCTGTCTTTGGAAGTCTCTTAGGACCCAGAAGATCTGGGGAAGGATTTCTGACTATCAGAAAGCAATACTGCATCAGAGGAATGTGCAGTATTGCAGATAACAGGCAGATTCCAGCCAGACAAATTAGTGTCAGTGGGAGGGAGCAGTAGCTGTAACACCCTGTGTATGTGCTCCTGACAGCCTCAGCCATTTTACTCTCAGTAGTTCTCATAGTAGTTCTTCTTGGGATAAATGGAGATTTGGACTTTGAGCAATTGAATTCACAAATATCAAAATGTGTGTTTCAGGTGTTGCTGTAGCTGGCTCTGCCCTGTTCATGAAAGCCTATACATTCTATCTCACTAGTGTGAGAAATCATGCCAAGCAGTTGCTCTGTTCCAACGCAATGCTGTGGAGAAGAGTCATGAATCACCAGACATTGGTTTCCTCTATTACCTCTGATTCCTGTACAGGTAAGGAGCCTTGGGGCTCATTTCCAGTGAGGAATTACTGAGAACTGGACAAGAAAGCAACACTTTTCTGTCTGGCCTTCAAAGTAAATCAGATCTAAATATAAAATTAAAATGGCAACTAAATGGGAAGAAGGGTTTATTCTTTAGAAAGAGTAATTTAACTCTTTTCCTACCAAAACATATTCAGGTGTCTGTTAAACAATATCAAAGCCAGTGGACTTCTTACCCAGGGGTTTTGGCACTGGATGGCAGGCTGTATTTCTTCAAAGAATTTCCTGTAAACATAAGACATAAATATAGGAAGTCAGTATTGTCACGACCATTGGGAATTACAGATACTGAAGACTATGCAAAATATTCATTTATCTGGGTTTCAAACATGGAGGGGGAATGTAACACCTGCAGTGTAAGGTTACACCATCTGTACTCCAAAGTTAAGGTCTCTCAATTTCAAAAACAAGTCTTAATAGAGCTGTTGTCATCTAATCCCTGGGTTCAGTAGTGAAAAAACTGTAGATTACCATTGCAATTATTTTTTTTAACATGTGAATGAAGCATTTTGTCTAATTTCTACTGTGTAGCACAAATTCAAATTAAGACAGCAAATAAAGGTTTTAGGTTGCTGAAAGAGGTCTTATATTACTTGGTTTGATTTTTAGTCCTGTGTTAGCCCTTTGAAATGATTCTACCTGAAGCTCAATAGTTCATCATGTTTGCCAGCGTGAGCAACAGGGAATCGTGTATGAACTCGTGTAGACTCAGCGCCATCTACTGCACACAGCACTCCAGGGAGCTTTGGCACACTAGTTAAAAAAAAGGGGTAGTGACCTGGGGTAGATCCAGGTCTGGATGAACAGCATGGAACAAACAAGTTCTGATGGTTTTGAAAAAAATTTGTTCTGGAGACATGTAAGAATCTGCATTACTTCAGATAAGACAACCATGAAGCATGGAAAGGCTTGAATGTGTTTCAGGTACTCATTTTTTCCAGTAGCAGTCAGTTCCAGCCCCACATAGAAATCTTTCCTGAGAACAGAAACCATCTGGACTTTGTGATCTTCATGCATAGGTGGATTTTTAGAAGAATTATAATATTTTTAAAAACAAAGATTGTTAGACTAAAGATGAGAAGGACTTAAATACTGAGAAAACCAGCTCTTGGGTACTGCCATGAACTGCAGCAAAGCCAAGGTCAGAAAATCTGAGACAAAAAGAGCCTTAAAAATCCTCCACCTCAAGGCAACTTGCCATTCAAAAGTAGTCACAACTTAAAGCTGGGAGAAAAAAAGATTTTGCATAATTTTTTACAACAGAAGGGAGACAAAATCGTGCCAGATCTATACATATTTCAGTATGTGCTCTACAGATATTGTCAAAGATTTTGACTCTGATTAAACCCTAATGCTGGTTGTCTCAGAACTGCTGCAATTGTGACCTGATATTCAACAGATGTCTGACAAGACCAAATTGCACAGAGAGAAGTAGTACAATTGATTTCCAACATTCTCAGGATTTTTATCACTCTCTCTGTTTCAAATTTGGCAGTTTGCAACTACCTAATATGCAGATATTCTCTTAAAAATACCTGGGTTTGATCTTGGCTGTTTCCTGCATGACATTAAACATGCAATTAGAACCAGGCATTCAGCTTAGCAAATGGAAGCATTCATGGAGAACTCCAGAAACCCACTGCTTCAGTGTGCCTGCCTTGCTGTGAAGCAACCAAGACTGCCACATTTTTTACTGCTGAGGGAAAATACTGACTTTCCAGACCTTTGTTTCTCTTCTGAGCAGTGGCTTCCATGAAAATTAAAAAGCTTATAGCAAAGACTTGAAAAATTAAGTCATCATCATATACATGTGAAACTGAAGGCATGCTTTAGCTAGCCTATAATATTTTTATTTGTGAAATGTCTTTATTTGTGAAATATCTTTAATTGTGAAATGCAATCAGCTCTTGAATCAGTGAGAAAATGGGTGTGCTTTTAACCAGAAATTTTAACACAGTTGGTTAATTAAATTAAACCAAATAATTGCAACAAATAGTTCAAGTACCCTCTTACCTTCCACTGTCAGTTCCACGGTGACTTGACGAACCCCACCATCATTTGCAGCCTCACAGGTGTATTTACCACCATCACTCTCCTGTACATCTTTGATCACCAGGCTGAAGATCCCTCGAATGCTGCGGTCCACCACATAATGGTCTCCCTCAGGGACAGGGTGCCCATTTCTGTACCACGTGACCTGAGGCTCAGGGTAGCCTCTGACCTGGGGAGATGAGAGAGAGTGGAAAAAGAAAGAAACATAACAGATGACTGTATTAGGAAGAAATGTTGGACATTTCGCAAAGCAGTGGAAACTTCTTGACAGAGGAGCTGTTAAACACATAATCTTTGCAATCCAAATGGCAGGACATAAAGAAATGAAAGAAAGTCTTGGATAAGTCAAACTTTTGGATAAGTCAATCAGAAGACTAGCCAGGCAGATACCTACACAGAAGCATTTCCCACTATAATGGTCTGCCTGCAGAAGCATAGTGATAGTGCCAATGAAGAATAGTGACAGCTGGGTCCCCACTGTTCAGAGTCTCAAGGGCAGCAGTGNACATTCTCATGTTATAGTGGCAGGGAATCTATAAAGGTATTCACTCAAACACAGTGCAGTGCTCAACTCTAAGAGTTCTGTGGTCTACTGGTAGCCCAAAGAGGGATTTACAGCAAAAGGAACCAGTCCTGAGGTCCTCCAATAGCAGCTATATAAATATATCCTTGGCAGCTATACCTTCAGATCTGCAGACTAAGTTGGTACAATAAAGAACAGAATTATTGCATTGAGCTGTTGAAACCTGGTCAGGATCTGTGTCCTTTTTTCATT
>VZTY01016122.1:51817-74260 GCA_013400935.1 Turnix velox | reverse complement strand
GGGGGAAAAAAAAAAAGAAAAGTCTGCATATCATCAGAAATGCCGGCAGACGGCCTCGGTGCTGTTGCCTTTCCACAGCATCTGTTGAAACCTGAGAAGGTGCCTGTCAAATCAAGGTCATTCTACAGTAAAACCCCCAACGCAGCCTCTGGTGCCCTCTCCGGGGGTTGTCCCACACTTTCCACCCGTGGAAGAGTTGGGGAGATGCGGCCCCGCCACCCCGTGCCCACCAGGATGGTGCCCTGCATGTGGGGGTACTCATGGTGGGCATCCTGCCCCTGGCAGGAGGCCTGATGGAAAAGGCTCCTATCAGAATGACTGAGGATTTTTTTGAAAGAAGTTCAGTAGTAAGGTGTGACTTTTTTTTCTCTCTCTTTTTTTTTTTTTTTTAATTTTTAATGAAATAACCACACCGCTTTGCTTTTTGTGGGAAGCTACGGAGCTGGGAGAGAAAGCTGAGATTGATTAAGTCTCCCCCTCTTTCCTCTTCATATCAAAATTATATCCAAAATGTCATCACGCAGAATCACAGAATGTCAGGGATTGCAAAGGACCTCAAGAGATCATCTAGTCCCATCTACCTGCCGGAGCAGGAACACCTAGATCAGGTCACACAGGAAGGTGTCCAGGTGGGATTTGAATGTCACCAGAGAAGGAGACCCCACACCCTCTCTGGGCAGCCTGTGCCACTCTTCTCTCACCCTCACCCTGAGAAAGTTTCTTCTCCTATTTCTGTGGAACCTCCTGTGTTCCAGCTTGCACCCATTGCCCCTTGTCCTATCATTGGACGTCACTGAGAAGAGCCTGGCTCCATCCTCTTGACAGTCACCCTTTCCATATTTATAAACAAGACTGGGGTGACCCCTCAGGCTCCTCTTCTCCAAGCTAAAGAGCCCCAGCTCCCTCAGCCTTTCCTCAGCAGGGGAATGCTCCAATCCCTTCATCATCTCTGTGTCTCTGTGCTGGACTCTCTCCAGCAGTTCCCTGTCCTTCTTCAACTGAGGGTCCCACAACTGGACATGACACTCCAGATGTGGTCTCACCAGGGCAGAGTAGAGGGGGAGGAGAACTTCTCTTCACCTGCTGACCACATCCCTTCTCATACACCCCAGGATGCCACTGGCCTTCTTGGCTACAAGGGCACATTGCTGGCTCATGGTCATCTTGCTGTCCACCAGGGCTTTCTGGTCCCTCTCCCCTCCACTGGTTTCTAAAATAATGTGGACTTGAGTGTTAAAGCTGTTTCGCAGCTCTGCCTCACCTACAAAGAGAAATCAAAAAAAAAAAAAAAGGGAGATGAATGGCTATGGGTAGATCCTGTGCAATTGCTTTTAATATTAAAAAAAAAAAAAGGAAAAAAAACGGGTAATTGCATGCTATTTGAGGACAAAAGCAGAGATAGAAGAATAAAATATACTTCATTAGTGATGAAAGCAGAATGAGAAAATCAGACTATTATTGTGGTAAATTGAAGTTTTAGTTTGCTGGACTATTGAAAGTTTATTGTGCATGAAGGGAGAGAGCTATTTTGGTTTTGGAGCAGAAGAGAAGTATTTCGTGGCGAACTCACAAGAAAGGTTTTAATGCTTTTTCTTGTTTCCTTGGGCAGCAGCCCTCGGTTTCAGCTGTTTTGGGATGGAAGGATGTCTTTCAGTATTCACTGCATCTTCTCCAAAACATTTCATTTTCTTGCTCCCTTTAATCTTCATTGTGCACTGACCAAGCTGAGAAAAAGCACTTGAGTGCTTCCCCTGCTGTATAAATCACCACTTTGAAAACTTAAATGCCCTGACCTCTGCTGCCTCTTTGCACGTTTCACTTCTTGCATTCTTACTTCCTAAGAAATCCAGAGCGGATCTGATGGCTCAGGAGGATTTCCACACACACCTTTGGATCTCCCCAGCCCAAAATCCTCTCTGCTTCTCCTCCAGGAGCTTCTGCAGGAGCTGGGGCTCCCCTTCTGCTGGGACCTGGGTGGTTGTGTGCTTAATCCAGCTCAAGTCTGATTAGGCAGATCCTGCTTTTAACTGCTGTGGAGTTTGAATGGAGAAAGTTTGGCTCGGTGGTGAAAGTGTGCTTTCTTCTAGAAGTGGATTTCCTGTTGTAGGGACCTCCCTTATCTGCAGGAAGGTTTGCTGGCAGGAAGTGTGTNATCCCTGGAGATGTTTAAGGCCAGACTGGATGAGGCTTTGAGCAACCTGGTGTAGTGGGAGGTGTCCCTGGCCGTGGCAGGGGAGTTGCAGCTATACGATCTTTAAGGTCCTTTCCAACTCAAACCATTCTATGATTCCTGTGGGAGATGGGAGAAGTTAAATGCTTGTGTTGTTCCTCTCTTTTTTTTTTTTTTTCCCTGTTATAAAAACACCCCAGCAACCTCTCTGGGACACATTTTTAGAAGTACCCAAATTTGCAATTTATATCTTTTGAGCCTCATTAATGATACTCTGGACTTCTTTTTTCTTCCCTTCCACCCTCCTTTAGCATGAAAGATCAAAAAATGCACCAGATATTTTACTAATTATTTTACTAATAGCAGCAGTCCTTATACTTCTTAACTGCCTCTCATCCTGGGTCGTAAATCTCTAATTTCTTAATATCCACAGAAGCTTGACGAGCGAAGAAAACTGAAATGTAGTGTTTCACATGGATTGCCCAAAGCTATGAGGCAAAATTGGGAAGGAGCAGAGCTAGAAGTCAAATTGATTGCCCCTTAATTAGCAATTGATAATGCTTAAAGCTTTGAGAATGTGTTTGCCTTCAGTGGGTGCTGTTGAAGTGCATTTGTGGGGTTGGGATGTGGGTTTGGGAGAAGACAGTATGAGCAGTGGTTCCAGCCCTTCAACATGGCTCTGGTGAGACCCCAGTTGGAGTTACTGTGTCCAGTTCTGGTGTCCTCAACATAAGAAGGACATAGAGCTGTTGGAGCAGGTCCAGAGGAGGCCACGAATATGATCAAAGGACCTCCCTTCTGAGGACAGGCTGAAGGAGTTGGGGCTGTTCAGCCTGGAGTAGAGTAGTCTCAGGGGGGACCTCATAGTTGCTTCTCAGCACCCGAAGGGGGGGGCTTCAGAAAGGCAGGGGTAGGACTTTTTAATAAGGCCCAGGATGACAGGACTAGGAGTAATGGATGTAAACTGGAAGAGGGGAGATTCAGGCTTGATATAAGGAAGAAATTCTTTATGGTGAGGGTAGTGAAACACTGGAAGAGGTTGCCCAGAGAGGCTGTGGATGCCCCCTCAATCCCTGGAGGTGGTTAAGACTGGACTGGACAAGGCACTGAGCAGCTTGGTGTAGTGGGAGGTGTCTCTGCCCATGGCAGGGGGGTTGGAACTAGATGATTTTTAAGATCCTTTCCAACCCATTCTATGATTCTGTGAAAATACCAGTCACAGAGTGTTCCCCATCCAGGCTGGCACAGGTAGGATGCCACATTGGCGGCTTCCTTGGAGGAAGGTCCAGAAGAAAGGCTGTTGACTTGTTGACTTGTAGTCAGCAGGAAAGTTCATGGAAATAAACATTATTTCTCCCATCTCTGCTCACAGTGGAATATTTAGGGCATTAAGCTGAACTTTTAGAGAGAGTTTTGAGGAGGAAAGGTTACATAAACTTGTAAGAATCTGCCTGGCACAGTGAGTGGCTTCAAGTAGTGATTTTTTGTTTAGAAGGCATCATGTTTTAAGGAGCCATTGCTGGCAGAAGGGGCTGCTGGGCCTGTCCAGGAGCCTCAGCTGGGCTGGAACAGGATTGTCCTGGTTGATGCTGGAATTTGGTATTTTGTGACTTCAGAGGTAGGACAGTGCAGCTCAGCTTTGGCCACAATTTTGAAATATTTCTAAAGAAGCCACATTTGGCTTCTTAGCTGCTCTCCTGGCCAAGCCAAAATAAAAATGTAACGAGAATAATAAGAGGAAAGAAAAAAAAAAGAAAAGAAAGGAGGACTCCAACAAAACAGAATTTTGCTTAAATGCAAAACTATTTTTGGAAGTGACCAGCTGATTCTGGGAAAACAGCTTGAAGCTGTGGCAGACAAGGCAGCTTTTGGGAAGTGGCTCTCTCCTGGGCTTTGGGAATCCCATTCCATTTAAGGTGCTTGAAGTCCATTTGCTGAGCATCAGGCCAGCTCAAAATCCTCCTTAACTTGACTGTAACACTTTTGGTGCCTTTTAGCTGACTTGGGACTTCTGCTTGATGGGGATGTTCAGTCTGGAGAAGAGAAGGCTCAATAGGGATATCACAGTAGCTTCTTAATATCTGAAGGCGCTTCCAGAAAGGCTGAGGTAGGACTTTTTAATAGGATATGTGATGGCAGGACTAGGAATGATGGATGCAAATTGGAAGAGGCTGGAGAGAAGAAAGAAGTCCTTTAGTATGAGGGTGATGAGACTCTGGAAGAGGTTTCCCAGAGAGGTTGTGGATGCCCCCTCAATCCCTGGAGGTGTTTAAGGCCAGGCTGGATGAGGCATTGAGCAGCCTGGTGTAGTGGGAGGTCTCCTTGCCCATGGCAGGGTGGTTGAAACTAGATGATCCTTAAGGTCCCAGAACCCAAAATATTCTATGATTTAATTGCTGTTTGGACTTGCTGTGGAAAGGAGCAGAGGCATTAGAGGGCTTGGGGGAGGTTATTAGAGATGGGAGGAAGCTGAAGGTCTGACCCATTCAGATTTAACTGGATTAAGTCTCATTTTACCCCCAACTCCAGCTTGTTTTGATCTGGGTTTTACAGTCGATGGTTTGTAGCAGAGGCACAATGAATATGTTAATTTCAATGCCAGATTTTGTAAAGCTTTTTTTGTTGGGAGGTGGAGAAGGGATCCAAATGTTTTGATCCTATTTTTATCATTATCTTCAGTGAGATTTTTCTCACTCTGCGCTTTGCAGGGAGGAGTGAAGTTTTAATAATTCACTAATATACTTTCACTTCATTAACATTTTATCATTCTGGCATTGTGCATGTGGTGAGCTCCTTATTGCTTTTCATGAAGGGCCTGGTCTTAACCCCATACTCTCACATCCCTCCAGGTGTGGGAAACCCAAAATGCAGCTGCTGTTCTGCACTTTGGAAGTAGCTTTTCTCTGAACAAAACAGGCAAGGTTTTTTGCTTATTTTTTTCAAAATTTTTGATTGGTAGTTATTGGTCCTATTTTTTTTTTTTTACACATTGGGAAGGTCTGTGCAAAGACACCAGTGATGGCTAGTTGTAGCCACTAATTTGCAAATTCTCAGCCATTACACGACTTAATCATAGAATGGTTTGTGTTGGAAGGGACCTTAAAGATCATCTAGTTCCAACCCCCCTGCCATGGGCAGGGACACCTCCCACTACACCAGGTTGCTCAATTTCTCATGCAGGCTTAAAAGACTTCCAGATTTCCAGGCATCCACAGCCTCTCTGGGCAACCTGTTCCAGTATCTCACCACCCTCACAGTATAGAACTTCTTTTTAATCTCCAACTTAAATCTACCCTCTTCCCATTTACATCCATTGCTCCTAGTCCTGCCATCCTGGTTCCTATTAGAAGACCTGCCCTTTTGTAAAGGACTTTCTATAGGACCCTNCAGTTGGAGTCTCACCAGAGCCAAGTAGAGGAGCAAAATCCCCTCTCTTGACCTGCTGGTCACACTTCTCTTGATGCTGCCCAGGATTGAGTTGGCTTCTGGGCTGCCAGTACACACTGCTGGCTCATGTTGAGTTTCTCTCACTGTCACCCCTAAATCCTTCTCTTCAGGGCTGCACTCAAGCCACTCTCCACCTAGCCTGTATCTGTGTTTGGGGTTGCCCCAACCCAGGTGCAGAATCTTAATGGTGTGGTCTAGAGAGCATGAAGTCACAGGGTGTTACTGTGGTGTTGTTTCTATCTTCTCCCATTGCAGCATGTTTGGTTCAGGCAGGAATTATACTTATCTTAAAAAGGTTTTGAAACTTTTGGGTGCCTTCCCTGAAGTGACACAGTGCTTGCTGTCAGCATGGCACAAGGAATTCCTAATGCTTCATCTAAACTTGTTGGCTGGCTATGTAAGTTTGTAGGTGTGTGCCCACGTTCTGTTATTCAAGTGCTTCTGTTACCATGTCCTAAGCTGACATTGAGCATTGAACTTTCTTTTTCTTTTTAAGCATCAAATAAACCTCTGAATTAGAGCATGATTTATTACTGCCAATTAAATACTGTTGGTGCACCGAATTACATCAGGCATATTCAAAAGGTAGGGGAAGCCAAGCATGGTTGGGGAATGGAGAATGAGTAGATAAAGGAGGCTTGAGAGTGGGAAGGAAACTTGTGGATTGTAAGCAGCAGAGGTCTAAAAGTCAGCTCAGAATTTCAGAAGGTTATAGAATCATAGGATAGTTTGAGTTGGAAGGGACCTTCAAGATCATCTAGTTCCAACCCCCCTGCCATAGGCAGAGACACCTCCCACTAGATCAGGCTGCTCAGTGCCTTGACCAGCCTGGCCTTAAATACCTCCAGGGATGGGGCATCCACAGTCTCTCTGAGCAACCACATCCAGTGTCTCACTACCCTCACCGTAAAGATTTTCTTCCTTATATCTACCCTGAATCTCTCCTCTTCCAATTTACATCCATTATTTCTAGTCCTTCCATCACATATCCTATTAAAAGTCCTATCCCTGTTACTTGTATGGAAAGGAGCGTGGCTGTTGGGAGAGCAGAGGACAAGAGATCACAGTAATAACTACTGCTGAGGGACCTGGCTTGAAGGTTTTTATTTGTCAAATAGAATTTATTTGCTTTTAGAGGCACCAGGACAGAAACTCATCTATTGCAAATTGGTATAATGCTGTAGGAGTTAGTGGAATTACACTGCTTTACACCAGCTTATGGTCTGCCCAGGGGTATTACAAGAAGAATGATGGTGTGAAGGATGGAGAAAGTGGAAAAGGTCATAGGCCTGAGCATCAGGGATATTGTAAGCTTGTTCAGAAATGATAGGGGCTGGACAAGTGAGGGGGTTTGGTAGGAAATATCACAAGGTCCATTGCAGCTGTATCAATTTGGATTTCCTATTGAGATGCCCAGCCAGGAGATGTCAGTGGGGCAGGCTGAGAGATGGAGAGGGGAGTCAACAATGGAAAAGTCCATTTCTCATGGGCACAGCAGCCATTGGGGTGTGAGTGAACAAGATCCCACACAGGACAAGGAGAAGGGGGTGGGGAAAAAACCCACACCAAAGCCACAGCAGGAACTGAGGGAGGGAAAATAAAAATGAGCCAAGTTCACAACAGGATCCAGGGGAGAGGAGGTGGAGATAGAGAGCAATCACTAGATCAGGATGATGATCACTTGGTTGATGTTTTCAGTCCACCCTCATGTGTTCATGAAGAGCTCCCATGGGATGCAGTGGTAGTTGCATTTGATTTTATAGATGCAGAATTTGATGCTCCATAGCAAAAATAGTAGTAATAATAATAACAACAAGACTACTACTACTAATAATAATGGGTGTTGTTAATTTGTGTTCCAGAATTAGGTAAACAGTGTTAATATTTGACTCTTCTGATGTCCTCTCTCTCTCAAGTCCATTCTCCATTGATACTAAAGGTGATTTATGTCAGTATTCCCACTCTGGCAGTGTGAGTGATGCTCCACGCTGTTCGTTGGAGCCTGCAGATGAGAAGACATCTTTATATAAACAGATCTGCTGCAACATAGATTTATATTGCTCTAACTGTGAAATCTATATCTTGTTACGACCAGCACACGATGCATTACTTGTTTGAGCAGAATTCAAAGCTTCACCAGCCAGTGAAACCAGGAGCAAGTGGGCAAACTCAGCCCCAGGAGCACAATGTGTTGGCCTTTTCTAACTTGCAAAGCCTGGAGCGTGCAAACAGGTCTTGAAGTCTTGTGACTGTTGGGAATGAGTGAAGATGGGCTGTCAATTTGTTAGTCTCATGATGAGAAACTCTGATGTTTAATGACTGAACCCAGAGCTAGTGTACCTATCAGGTCTCTTTCTTGGCCTCTGTGCTTTGCAGAACTTCAAGAAGCTTGTTGTCTTTACATTTATGGAGCCCTCAACATAAGAAGGACTTTGAGCTGTTGGAGCAGGTCCAGAGGAGGGCCACAAAGATGATGAGAGGGCTGGAGCATCTCCCTTCTGAGGACAGGCTGAGGACAGGCCTGGAGAACAGAAGCCTCAGAGGAGACCTCATAGCAGCTTCTCAGTACCCAAAGGGGCCTTACACAAAGCTTGGGGAAGGACTTTTGAGTAGGGTCCAGTATGGCAGGACTAGGAGTAATGGGTGCAAATACGAAGAGGATAGATTTAGGTTCGCCACCCCTTTCCTGTGAGGGTGATGAGACACTGTAAGAGGTTGCCCAGAGAGGTTGTGGATGCCCCCTCGATCCCTGGATGTAACTGGATGATCTTTATGGTCCCTTCCAACACAAACCATTCTATGATACTATGATTTAATTAGCTAAACCTATTAATGTGGAGACAGACATGGGCAGCAGGATGATTGAAGTCTTTTTTAATAGCCTATAAAACTAACTCTTTTCCCCTAAAATGCCTAAGTAGCAACCTAAAGACCTGGGGTTTTTTTCCTTTCTGTAAGCTGCAGAAGGAAACATGGCTAGATTACAGAAATGCACATGATAAGTTCATTACAATGTGTTAATTACCACTGGCAGTAGTTATCCTTCATTATTAAATCAACTTCCTGCTGGATAAAATAATGACATGTACATTTTTATGTGTCTTTGTCAGTCAGGAGATCCCTGTTCCACTTCTATCTTGTGGAATGAAGTGATGCAACTCCACTGAAGTCAGGGGTGGGTAGCTGCAGAGAAGACAGCTTCCTTTTTTTTTCCCCCAGAAAGCTTTAATACAACATTGTTTTATTTCTGCACATTAAAATTAATAACACAGCAAGTGTATTTTGAAGTTAAAGTCTTTCTTAGGATCTCTGTATGTTAAATAACTGCCAACAAACTTTATAGCCACTCTGTAGGCCCTGAATGATATATCATTTTGAGCTGCCTTCTATCTATTACGTTTTATCTGCCTGCAAAATCCATTTCTAATTCCGGCCGTATCTCTTTGGAGATCACTTTGCCAGAAATCTATTCCCAGGATCCTCCTTATTTTAGTGAAATATCTCTGCTTCAGCACCTTTCCCAAGGTGGCTGATCTAATCAGGGCACTATCAGTTATCACTTCTCATTTCCTTCCCTCGCTCTGTCAAATGCAATGCACAACCCAACAAATTGACATTCAAATACTCCCAGTGACCAAAGGTTTCTCCCTCTACTTTTACTCTGCCAAAATAGAATTTCATGGTGGCTTCTTAAACACGTGCTTTTTTGCTCTGGGAATGTGGCTTGCACTATAGAATCGTAGAGTGGTTTGGGTTGGAAGGGACCTTAAAGATAATCTATTCCAACCCCTCTGCCATGGGCAGGGACGCCTCCCACTACACCAGGTTGCTCAATGCCTTATCCAGCCTGGCCTTAAACACCTCCAGGGATTGAGGGGGCATCCACAGCCTCTCTGGGCACCCTCTTTCAGTGTCTCCCCCCCCTCACAGTAAGGAATTTCTTCCTTATATCTAGGAACCACCCCAAACCATTCTATGATTCCTGCCAGTTGGTGAGAGAGCCCTGCTTTGCCTTTAGAGGTACTAAATTTGTCACCTTGCTGTTCGTAACCTCCATTCTTGTCCATTTTTTATGTAGATATTTCTATTTTAGATGTGAGTGTGATGGTTTGCAAAGGTCAGTGCATGCCAGAGTGCTTGTGTTTCTCAAATAAGGATTCACCTCCGTTGTGGGATTTCTCTGTTAAGGTTAAATGTGGTTTCTATGGACACAGGTCCAGCAGTGGCATCTTTTTTTTTTTTTTTTTCTTTTTACTTCGGGTGACAAACCTCTTAGTGTTATCTTAGATTGCTATCACAGACTCATACTTGTTTTAATAAGTGTGTGGCTCACTACTCCATCCTCTGTGGAAGATAAAGTTCTCCACGTGTGTCCTCACAGCCCTTCCTGCTTGAACCTATGCTTTTACAAGCTCTGCTTCGCTGCAGTCTCATTTCTCCAATGGTTTTTTGGGAGAACTGAAGCCTAAATTTTGCTTTTATTTTTGGAGACAGCAGGGAGCAAGCTCTCACCAGACCAGCTCTCACCTCTTCACCTCTCCACCCATTGTCCTGGCTCCACAGCTTGGAGGTGGGAGTAGGCAGTGAGAGGCACAGGTCTGGATTTTTTCTGAAATGAGACAACTTGGGGGAGTTTGGTTGTTTGGTTTTTTTTCCCCTCCCGTTGTGTGAATCAAAGAAATCTGTTTTGCAACCTGCAGCTACTGAACACACTTTCCCCCATGTAGCCTGTTACAGGTTGCAGGGCTGAATTTCTTTGCTTCAGGCAGTAATGGGGAAAAAAATTAGGAGAACAGGTTTTAAGCTGAGAAAATGAAACAATCTGATGTGTTGTTTATGGCCCAGTGTTTCAGTTCTTTGGCACAGAAGTGTCTGCCCTAACAGGGAATGGCAGAGTGAGCTTCTTTGTGTCCCTATGGCTAAATAGAAAGGATGGCATCTAATGGCTTTAAAAGCTGCTCGTTGTATTTTCCTTTCTCCTTGGCTGTTTCTTCGCTGTGGGAAGGTAGAGAAATCTGTGTTAAAATAATAATTAAATGCTGACAGTACTAAATTTCCACCCAGTGTGAGTTGGCAGCACTTACACACCAAAACATTAGGTCATTAAAGAAAAGAAACCCTCTGATTAAATGCCTCTGTATGTTTTTCTGATTAGCTATTCTTAAAAAGAGCGTGTGGCTGTAATAGAAGGGTGTTACTTGACAGCAGCAATTGCTTTTTTGAGGGAAAAGGTAAAATACTCAAGTTTTCATCTCTATATATTTGTGTTTGGAGGGATTTCTTGCTGATCTTAGCTGTGGGGATTTATATCTTACTAATCATCCATTTTTTTAAAAAAAGCCACCACGAAATCTCCCTGCCAGGGAATATGTGAAATCCCCTCAATATTGTGTTTCTGGAAAGAACAGTTAACAGTGACTGATGCACTCAAGGTTTTGTTTTGATGCCTTTTTTCTCTTCCCTGGCTAGACAGGGCTGATTTTACACTTGGGAGTCCAACAGCTGTGGTGGACACCTCACAATAGTGCTGATGGTGTTGAAGTGCTGTTGAAGCTCAGGGCTGGCTGCCTTGCAGACACTCAGGTCAAAAAGTTTGTGCCCTAAAGAGCTTGCTGTGATGGGAAGGTGTGTGAAGTTGGGTGAGGCTTCAGAAGAGGGAGAAGGGGTGATATTGGGAATTGAACCCCCTATTTGCCCCATTCCCACTCATGGCTCGAGGTCCACTGCTCTTGGAAACAGGCTGAACCTGGCTCTTTTGACTGTCTTTTGTGAAAGCACTGTTGGCTAAGCAAACTGCAGAGTAAAAATTGCCAAAAAAACCCCCTATTTATAAGACTGCAACTTTTCACCACCTGTTTCTTCCTTTGATGGACTCTACCATTTAGTTCCCCAAGTGTGCTCCATAGCAATACTCCATAGGAATATTTGAGGGATGAGAGACTGATACCTACAGCACGTACATCTTGGAGATCCTTCCTTAGCAGAGATGTTACTGGAGGAGGAGATAAGATGGCTTGTGCTGCTGAAGGGGAGTTGTGTCTGCTGCTGGCCCTCTGGGAAGCTCTGGAGCTTATGAGAACAGACTGAAGGAGTTGGGGTTGTTCAGCCTGGAGAAGAGAAAGATGAAGGGGGACCTCCAAGTAGCTCCTTAATTCCTGAAGGGGGCTACTAAAATTCCTGAAAGGTTGGGGTTGGACTTTTTAATAGGGTCCAGGATGGCAGGACTGGGAGTAATGGATGCAGATTGGAAGAGGGGAGATTTAGGCTGCAGATAAGAAAGAAATTCGTTAGGGTGAGGGTGGTTAGACAGTGGAAGAGGTTCCCCAGAGAGGTTGTGGTTGCCCCTTCCCTGGATGTGTTTAAAACCAGGCTGGATAAGACACTGAGCAACCTGATCTAGTGGGAGGTGTCCCTGCCCATGGCAGGGGTGTTGGAACTAGATGATCTTTTAGGTCCCTTCCAACCCAAACCATTCTATGATTCTGTGCATCCAGCAGAGATGAGATGGGTCTGTCTGTGGTTGTCTGCATCTTGGGCTGCCTCCATCCCCACCCTGGCCAGAGATGTAGTGACCTGTTCTCACATCTGCTGACTTTTTTGCCCTGAAGTTGCAATCTCAGCCACAATCATAGAATAGTTTGGGTTGGAAGGAACCTTAAAGATCATCAGGTTCCAACTCACCTGCCATAAGCAGGGGCATCTCCCACTAGATCTCATCCAGTCTGGCATTAAACACCAATCCTGCAGGGTGACATTCCTAGCATGCCTGGCTGGGATGTCCCTCCAAGATCCTGTTATGGGGGAGCTAAAGTCTCTCTGAATGGTGTCCCTTCCTTATGAGAACTGTTTGCTGCTAAACTTCAGTGATAGAAAGTGGCTCTGAGAACCTGGCCCTCGTATCTCCAAGTTCATTGGGTCCTTGTAGTGCTAACACTGGGTTGAGACAAGCCATTTCTCTGCTGACATTAATGTACTTGACCCTGTGGAGTGCAAGGTAGCCAAGCAGTTACAGGCCATTAATCTCCAATTGCTCTTGTCAGGTGTTATATTCATTAATCCTGGGCCAAACAGTGTTTCAGATGTCAGTGTAGACCATGATAAGATTAGCTTTTTTAAGCTGCTAGTTAGCAGTGTGTTAGTATCTAGTTAGTAGTACTATTGGCATATGTATAGACAGATGCTCTCAAATTTCACCCATCCTCACCCCTGTGCTGGGGCTTGTCATTTCAGGGCCAAATCCTTGTTAGGTCTTCTATGTAGTGCACCAAAAAAACCCAAGAACCCAAGAGGCAACTCCTGGAGAGTTCTTGGTTGACTTGGCTGCTTTATCACCTTGTGACCTCTTTGAGTGCGACCTCATTGTGATGGAGGTGGGAGTTGCATTGTTTCAGTCCAGGTTCATATCCTCATTTTATTGAGACATTACAGAGATGGCAACTCCAGGCAGAAATTCCCTTTATTCTTGGAGGCTGCCCAGGAGTTGCTCATCAGAACAGTAATTGCTAAAAAAATCATGATGCTGAGCACCAAAACTTAGGGAGTGCTTTGATCTGCCAGGCTGTGATGGTTGTGTACAGAGGGGCATCCTTTTGTAGCCTGAATTGCTAGAAACATTAGGAAGAAGTTCTTCCCCACAAGGGAGGTGAGACACTGGAAGAGGTTGCCCAGAGAGATGGTGGAGGTCCCATCAATGCCTGGAGACATCCAAGGCCAGGCTGGATGAGGCTCTGAGTAACCTGATCTAGTGCAGGATGTCCCTTCTCATTGCAGGAGAATGGACTAGATGGTCTTTGAAGATCTCTTCCAAATCTATGATTCAATAAAAGGCTTCAGTGGCCTTTTATGATGAAGGAGATTGGAGCATTTTCCTTCTGTGGAAAGGCTGAGGTAGCTGGGTCTCTTCAGCTTGGAGAGGAGGAGATTGAGGGGTCACCTCATTGAAGTCTATAAATATGGAAAGGGTGAGTGTCAGGAGGATGGAGCCAGGCTCTTCTCAGTGACCTCAAATGACATGACAGGGGGCAATGGATGCAAGCTGGAATGCAGGAGGTTCCACAGAAATAGGAGAAAAGACTTTTTCAGGGTGAGAGAACAGTGGCAGAGGCTGCCCAGAGAGGGTGTGGGGTCTTCTCTGCAGACATTCAAAGCCCACCTGGTCACCTTCCTATGTGACCTGATCTGGGTGTTCCTGCTCTGGCAGAGGGATGGGACTCAATGATCTCTCCAGGTCCCTTCCAATTCCTGACATTCCTTGATTCTGTGTGAAATTATTCTTAGCTGTGGTCAGAGAGTTTGCCTGAGTGAATTTTGCAGGCTCAGTGCCACCATACACTTACGGATCTGCAGCTGCTCCTGAGGTGAAATCTGTTTATATTTTAATACATGAAGTTCTCCTTGCACCCTTCTGTATGCAAGTCTTGTTTTGAAAGCGTAAGAAGGTAGAACACTGAGATGTTTTCACTGAGCAAAAAGCATTTTCTTCCTACACAGTGCCATTTGAGAGAAGGAACAGCTTCTCCTCCAGTTCTGTTTTGGTCTAGGTCTCTCTTTTCTGAGATAAGAACATATGCTTGTATTGGTTCCTCAGCTGGTGTCTATCTGCTGACATAGTGGAGCTACTGACATAGAAAAATAGAATCATGGAATGGTTTGGAATGGAAGGGACCTCAAAGATCATCCAGTTCAAACCCCCCTGCCATGGACAGGGACACCTCCCACTAGACCAGGGATTGCTCAGTGCCTCATCCAGCGTGATCTTAAACACCTCGAGGGATTGAGGGGACATCAACAGCCTCTCTGGGCAACCTCTTCCAGTGTCTCACCACCCTCACAGGAAAGAACTTCTTTTTTCTCTCCAGCCTAAATCTCTCCTCTTCCAACTTGCACCCATTACTCCTAGTCCTGCCATCCTGAACCCCATTAAAAAGTCCTACCCCAGCCTTTCTGTAGGCCCCCCTTCAGGTATTGAGAAGCCACTTTGAGGTCTCCCCTGAGCCTTCTCTTCTCCAGGTTGAACAACCCCAACTCCTTCAGCCTGTCCTCAGAAGTGAGGTGCTCCAGCCCTGTCATCAGCTTCATCGTTTCTGCCTTTATACCTAATGCTTTTTGTGTGTGTCTTTAAACTTAGCAGATTCCTTAGTTTTTAAACATTGTTCTTTAACAAAACTGTAGCTTTTCAGGTTGTTTATTGGTTGGGTTTTTTTTTGTTTGTGAAGGATGTTGGCAAAATTACCTGTAGAAAAAGAAAAATATTAGTATTGTAGGGTTGGAAGGGACCTTCAAAGGCCACCCCCTGCAGTGAGCAGGGACATCCTGCACTAGATCAGGTTGCTCAGAGCCTCAGCAAGCCTGGCCTTGGATGTCTTCAGGGATGGGGCCACCACCACCACCCTGGGCAACCTCTTCCAGTGTTCTTTTTCATACTGGTGTCTACAGGATTTCTTAAGTCCCAAGAAGCAATTGCCCTTACTCATAGTGTAGGGACCATAAAGCTCCAGGTAAATGGATATCACCTATCAGTCTGCTACACATCTGGAGCAAAATCCAGATGTGTTGGGTATTCTGTCACTGCAAGGCTGGCCCTTCCCTTGGGAAGCTGCCCTCAACTAGAGGTAAATCCATACAGGTGAAGTTTGCAGTGTGCTCTGGCTTTGTAGCTGGTACCACTTCAGATCTGGGACAAAATGAGGATTTGTAAGAGCTCACAGGTAAAACTGGAACACAAATCCACTGAAAAATCCAGGCAAGTGGCTGAGATCCCTTGCAAAGCATCACTCTCCTCAGCAGAAGTGGAAAGGGTCTGTTGAGGCTGCTGTGCCTGCCCACAGGAGCCTTTGCTTTCATATTTGATTTGTGTGATTCTGCCCGAGCTGAAATACCAAGACAAGTAGTAGGAGAAAGAGCAGCAACTTTAACCTCTGTTTAGGCCATCTTCAGAAAAAGTGTTAATTATCAGAGACTAGTGTAAAATCCTGGTCTTAATGAAGGTTTTTGGTAGCTTGAAGGATCCTGACGTTGCCTGTGGTAGATTGACCTCATCACCTCTTTTCAGTACTCTGAAAGGAACTCTTCAGGCCACAGCAACGTAGTTCCCTTCATTTTTATTCTCGTGATTTGCTCCTGTTGTCCTTGTTTTGCTCTTTGTTATCCCCCAAATGGAGGCATTTTTATGTTTTCATCCTTTGTCCCACACGTGAGCCCTTCTGCTCATGAAGGAAGGGAAATGGTCACACTCAGATTCCAGCCTTCGAAAAAAGCAAGAGCATCTTGATTTTGCTGTATTTTTGGACAGACTACAAGGGATATAGTTGAGCTTGTCTGAGGATAAATGGATGTTATCAGACTGAGAGATTACTTAAGTGCAAAGCGATTTGGAAATGAGTTTCTTTTTTTCCCCTCTATGAGAATTAAAGGCACCAAAGAAGCTGAAGTAATTTTTTGATGTGGTGCTCTGGATTTTTTTTTTTCCTTCAGTTTTTCAGTACTGTGCAGACAGTTTTTGAAACTGTTCTGGGTGGAAACAAGAAATTACCTAAATAGTGAGTTTGAGTGTAAGACTTTGTCCTGGTTTCAGCTAGGAAAGGAGTTAATTCTTCTTTCTGGTGAATGTCAATAATACCTCTTGGTTTTAGTTATTGCCAAGTCATGTTTTCATTATTTATGGATTTTTTTTTTCAGCTTCCTTTAGAAGAATGATGGATGGAATGACCAATGAAATATTCCATACCATAGATGTAATGTGCAGTGTTATGAATGAGGGGGGGTGGGAATCCCTGATCACTGCTTGGGACAGTGCCAGTTCACCCAGTGCTGAGAGTGTCTTTCGTCATTATTAATGCTATTATTAGTGTTGTTTTCCTTTTCTGATACTGTTCTATTTAACTATTTTTATCTCAACTCATGAGGTTTGTTTTTTTCCATTCCCTTCCTCTCCTAGAGGAGGAGTGAGGGGAGTGAGGGAGCAGGTACATGGTGAAGGTTAAATCACGACAGACTTCAAGGTAGTTCAGCAGTCACTTAACCACTCTTAAATTGAAGTTTTTTAGGCTTATATAGACTTATTTCTGTTTTGTGTGGTTTGATGCCAGTACAAACTTTCACAGAATCACAGAATGGTTTGGGTTGGAAGGGACCTTAAAGATCATCTAGTTCCAACCCCCCCCCCATGGCCAGGGACACCTCCCACTACACCAGGTTGTAAGAGTAATAAGTGTTTTCATGTTTACATACATTTCCACTCATTCCTCTGCCCTTCTATGATTTCTTTGTGTATTTTGTAAAGGACCAACCATCACGGGTATTTTTGAAGACCGATGAGACTTGGTGCCCATGTGCCATGATAGTGCCTGCTGGTTAGGGTGAGGCATTCATTCATGTAGGATGCCCATCCCAAAGGTGTGTCCTCTGCTATGGCAACTTGAGTATTCATAGAATCATAGAGTTGGAGGGACCTTCAAAGGCCATCTAGTGCCACCCCTTGCAGTGAGCAGGGACATCCTGCCCTAGATCAGGTTGCTCAGAGCCTCAGCAAGCCTGTCCTTGAATGCCTCCAGGGATGGGCCATCCACCACCATTCTGTGCAACCTCTTTGAGTGTCTCACCACCCTCATGTCTTGATTTTAATGTCTCCAGATTTCACCTGACTGGGTCCATGGCTGTGCATTGACTTTGGTCCATGTTGTGATAAGAGTAAGAGTTTTAGATGTTCTGTCAGATGTGGTGCTGCTCACTTCTTGTTGGCAATTCATTGAGAAGCTGTAGCTGCAAGTTTCACTTTCCACAGAGATATTTTTACTTCTTTTTTTTTTCCCTTTTCTAAGCAGAAATTCTTGGAGTCTGCTCCTATCTGTCATCATGCTGCAGACAGACATCCTATTCTCTTTCCAAAATATGGAAGATTTCCAGTTAATTGTCTGGAAGCTGAGAAGGGAATAGGATTTTTTCCTCATTGCACTCATGTACAGCTGCTCATTCTTTTGTATTAACTCTTCATCCTTGTAGGGTTCTGAGAAGAGGGTTATAGAATCATAGAATCATAGAATAATTTGGGTTGGAAGGGACCTTAAAGATCATCAAGTCCCACCCCCCTGCCATAGGCAGGGACACCTCCCACTAGATCAGGCTGCTCAGTGCCATGTCCAGCCTAGTCTTGAACACCTCCAGAGAGAGGGCATCCACAACCTCCCTGGGCAACCTGTTCCAGTATTTCACCACCCTCACTGTAAAGAATTTCTTTCTTATGTCTAGTCTAAATCTGTCCCCCTCCAATTTATATCCATTGTTTCTAGTCCTCCCATCCAATATTATGTTAAAAATTCCTTCCCCTGCCTTTCTGTAGGACCCCCTCAGGTACTGATAAGTTACTATGAGGTCCCCTCTGAGCCTTCTCTTCTCCAGGCTGAACAACTCCAACTCCTTCAGCCTGTCCTCATAGGGCAGTTGCTCCAACCCTTTGATCATCTTCGTGGCCCTTCTCTGGACCCTCTCCAATAGCTCAATGTCCTTCCTGTGTTGAGGGCTCCAGAACTGGACGCAATACTCCAGGTGGGGTCTCACCAGTGTGAGCTCTTAAAGCTGGACAAGGTGAAACTGGCTTTGATTTCCATTTTGGTCTGTTCCAGTGTCCTATTTTTCACAAAAAAGTATGTTTATTCCTAAAATAAATAACAATCTGATGCTCATCTGAATTATCTGTTCAATGGGAGGGAAAAAAATCTCCTTAGAAATGAGAGGGCTGTTTGAATTGCAGCATGTGAATGACTTCTTTGAAGTTTTATTACCTATTATACACTTGATTCAAAAGTTGCCTTTTGCAGTGGCTTAAGGTTTTTTTTTTATTTTTCTGAGAATACCAACACATATGTTTCAAGCTTTGAAAGAGCAAAATTTCTGAGCTTAATGCATAATCCCCACTCAGAGGTTCTCCTAGATTTACATGTGCTTGTTTAGGGGCTGTTCAAAGGTGCTTAGCTTTAATTGCCATTGTGTGAGCACACAGAAATAAGGACCCAAGAGTCTTTATCAATTAATCTGCTCACAAATTCATTTTTTATTTTCTTAAGCAGCCTGAAGTTGAGTTTGCATTGAAGCTACTGGAAGCTTTAAGGGTTTTCATTTAAATGGAGAGAAGGTCCTATGATTCTCTGATTCTCTGATTATTTAAATTCTCAGTGGATAAATCATTTTGGTACTAATGTAATTGCTGAGCACTTGTTTAGTTTTCTCTTACTTCAAATTTTCTGTATATTTTACCTGTTTTACGTGTGCAAACTTCTAACTGCCCACATAGAAAAAACAACAGAGGTCTGGTTAGACATCACACATGTAACTTGAGTTCCTATGGCTTACAGATTTTTCATAAAATCACAGATTGTCAGGGATTGGAAGGGACCTGGGGAGATCATCTAGTCCTGCCAGATCAGACCACACAGGAAAGATACAGGTGGTGTTTGACTGTCTCCAGAGAAGGAGACCCCACACCCTCTCTGGGCAGCCTCTGACAGTGTTCTCTCATCCTTACCCTGACATAGCTTTTTCTCCTATTTCTGTGGAACTTCCTGTGTTCCAGCTTGCATCCATTGCCCCATCATTGGATGTCACTGAGAAGAGCCTGGCTGCATCCTCCTGACACTCACCCTTTCCATATTTCTAAAAATGAATGATGCGACCCCTCAGTCTCCTCCTCTCCAAGCTAAAGAGACCCAGTTCCTTCAGCCTTTCTTATCCTTCTTTCTGCCAGAACTGGGGCAGTACAACTGAGCTGGATGTGCATCTTCAGCCATCTAAGAGGAGCCTTTCTGCAGTCCCAGTTTCTTCTCAGCATCTTGTCTGTGTATCTCTGAAGTCCACGAGGGAATTTTGAGTGAGTCATTGTTGAGGAGGAGATTGGAGATGTGTTTCTAGAATGTAGCAGAAGGCTGGCGTGTGGGGAAGAACTCTCTTCCTTGCAGCCTGGGCAACACCAGGTCACAGTAAGAATGAGAGAAAAGAAATATTAGTGTTTTGTGCATTGCATTGCAAAACGGAGTAGAAAAGAGTAGGGTAGAGTTAGGAATTGACTTCTGCAATACAGACCCTATGCTGGACCCTATTCAAAAGTCCTACCCCAGCCTTCAGGGATTGAGAAGATACTCTGAGGTCCTCCCTGAGCCTTCTCTTCCCCAGGCTGAACAACCCCAACTCCTTCATCCTGTCCTCATAAGGAAGGTGCGCCAGCTCTCCTCTGCTCCAACAGCTCAATATCAATATCAGTGAAATTCAAAAGTCTAAAATTTGCCACATTAGAAGAATTTAGATTGTCTCTGACCTTGCTCTTGTTGTCCAGTTGTGTCCACTGCTCCTGGAGCACTTGAGGACTCAGGTTTTGTTCACCTCTTTGATTGTTTTCCAATTTGCCTTTCAATTTATTTTCTTAATGAACTTTTTTAAACTCAGGGGCAACTATTGTTGAGTATTTATGTTGAGATTTTAGTTGTTCTTTTTTCTTATTTAATATTTTTTAATTACAATTTTCTTCCTTTCTGACAAGAGCATCCTGTGTGTGTTTGGTGAGAGAAGGTTGTTCAGCTTCCCAGTAAATAATTTGAGCTGAAATGAAGCTTTTAGTCTGCAAAAAAAACTCGACTGTGGTTTTTTTTTGATCCCAAAGCCCAGTGCACATTTCCAAGGCATCTCGAAAAACCCTCTCCACCAGATTTTTCAGAGCTCTTCAGGAAAATCAAGTGCAGTTTGTCATGAATACCGGTTAATTTATTCCCTCTTCCCTAAATGTTATCCCCTGCCAGTCTAAAGGCTGTCATTAACCATCTGTTTAACATGTAAAACTCCTCGGGGCAGGGATCTTATCTTTGCTTTGTACTCTGTAAAGCTGAGCCTGTAGCTGACACTTGAGGAACAATTAATGATGATGTAGCTCAGTAGGGTTCTGGGATGCTGAGCTAATAGGAGTGGAATATATGCCTGCCTGGATGGGATTAGAAGGACCTTCTGTGTCCCAGTGGTGAGTCTCTAGCAGGTGAAGGGAAATAGCCTTATGATACCATCTGAGAAAAAGCAGTGAAAAAGTAGATGGTGTATCTGAAGGACATAAGAGAATCCCAATTTGAATCACAGAATGGTTGGGTTGGAAGGGACCTTCAAGATCATCTAGTTCCAACCCCCTTGCCATGGGCAGGGACACCTCCCACTACACCAGGTTGCTCAATGCCTCATCCAGCCTGGCCTTAAACACCTCCAGGGAGGGGACATCCACAACCTTTCTGGTGTCTCACCACCATCACAGTAAATTTGAAGGTGTACCTGTGGTTTTCTTTGGAGATATTCGCTAAGGGGAGGAGGTCTCCATCTCAGCCTGAAATCTAGAAACCTCTTTACCTCATCCCACACAAAACAGTCTTCCATTGCTTGTACCAGGTGCCCTCAAGCTTGATGGAAACAACATCAGGGAGGTAATGAGGGGCAGTGGTTTGAAACTAGAGCAGGGCAGGGTTAGATGAGGCATGAGGGAGAAGTTCTTCACCATGAGGATGGTGAGACACTGGAAAAGGTTGTCCAGAAAGTTAGTAGAGGCCCCATCCCTGTAGACATCCAAGGCCAGGCTTGCTGAGGCTCTGAGCAACCTGATGTAGTGCAGGATGTCCCTGCTAACTGCTACTACTAGATGGCTTTGGAAGGTCCCTTCCAGCTCACCACATTGTACTTATGATTTTTACTGATTAAATATTTTTCTCTGACGTAGGATAAGGGATTACTTCAGAGCATTAATCCCATTAGGACCCACATTTTCCTCTGCATGGCTTTCTGCATGCATCACACCTTGGCTTTTTATCATCTTTTCTCTCTGTATCTTAATGATCCCCATGTGTCATGGGGGTGGGTGAGAGGGGAGAGAGAAAAGCAGTAGATTTTCATCTTCTTTTAATCCATCAAAATCAAGTTAGTGGTGGGTGATGGAGGAGACCATGTGTGTATGTGCAGACGTCAGAGCCCCAACCAAAAGCTTGCCAGTTGCCCAGCAACCTCCTCAGAGGAAGATGGATGTCCTGCCACCCTCCCTGTTTTCAGCCCAGCAGTGATACATCCTGGGTACCACGTTCCTTGCAGATGCAAGGGGCAGGAGCAGCCTCAGATAGCCATGGATGCTAAGATTCTCAATGGCTGGATGAAACACATTCCACACCATCCTCATTAAAACTATTAATTCAGTTGACTTCATCACCTTGATTTGGGAACAGAGTGCTAGGAGCTGAGCTGCTTCATGTTGCTGGGGTTGCTCTTCCCCTCTCTCAGGCTCCTAAAGCATAATTTCTCTTTCCTTTTAAGAAAAACCCGGAAGTGTAATAACAAATACAGTTGGTGGCTGTAGGAGCTTACCTACAGGGTGGAAGGGACCTTAAAGATCATCAAGTTCCAACCCCCCTGCCATAGGCAGGGACACCTCCTGCTAGATCAGGCTGCCCAGTGCCAGGTCCAGCCTGGTCTTGAACACCACCAGAGAGGAGGCGTCCACAACCTCTCTGGGCAACCTAAATCTCACCTCTTCCCATTTGCATCAATTTCTCCTAGTCCTGCCATCCTGGACCCTATTAAAAAGTCCCTGGGAACATGACAAAGACAGCAAAATGAAGCCCCCAACTCAGATTTTTAACTTTGTTGGATTTGGAAGTGATGACACAGCACACCCCACACCCCCCTAGCCCTGCCCGCCTTGGCCATCACCATGGTCCCAGTGATGTGGGGTGACAGGGCTGTGACATCACAGGTGTCACCAGGCACCTCAGCGCAGAGGCCACCCCAGCCTGGCCAACAGTGGATGGTGGAGCGTGCTC
>VZTY01016122.1:36999-51673 GCA_013400935.1 Turnix velox | reverse complement strand
CGGAGGAGAGGCCGCGGCTCCTCCTCTGCAGCTCGGCGGCGGGGCAGGACACGGTTGAAAGATGGAGTAAGTAATTGTGGACTAGGACCCTCCTATCGCACCAAAATGTGGCATATTAGGGCATGAGTTCTGAGTGGGGGTCAAAGACCCTTTATTGAGCCACAGTGCATCTAGAGGAGTGTGGCCAGCAGGTCAAAGGAGGTGATTTTAGCCCTCTACTTGGCTCTGGTGAGACTCCAACTAGAGTTACTGTGTTCAGTTCTGGAGCCCTCAACAGAAGAAGGACATTGAGTTGTTGGAGCAGGTCCAGAGAAGGACCACAAAAATGATGAAAGGGCAGGAGCATCTCCCTTCTGAGGACAGGCTGAAGGAGTTGGGGTTGTTCAGCCTGGAGAAGAGAAGGCTCAGGGGGGACCTCAAAGTGGCTTCCCAATACCTGAAGGGATCTCCAGAAAGGCTGGGGTAGGTCTTTTGAATAGGGTCCAGGATGGCAGGACTAGGAGTAAGCGATGCAAATTGGAAGAGGGGAGATTTAGGCTGGAAATAAGAAAGAAGTTTTTTACTGTGAGGTTGGTGAGACAGTGGAAGAGGTTGCCCAGAGAGGCTGTGGATGCCCTCTCAATCCCTGGAGGTGTTTAAGGCCAGGCTGGATGAGGCACTGAGCAACCTGGTGTAGTGGGAGGTGTCCCTGCCAATGGCAGGGGTTTGGGGCTAGATGATCTTTAAAGGTTCCTTCCAACCCAAACCATTCTGTGATCTTGTTCCCAGTGCTGTTCGCTGCTCTTGTGGTTGCATTCTAACAAGTACCATTTGTATTTCTCCCAAGGTTGATCCTCATCTTCAGAGCTTAACAACTCTGCCCTCTGTGTCCCCACTGTACATGTCTCTGACCTTTGGTGATGCCTCTTTGCTGGTTTGATTAGTTTATGATCTGGGCTCAGGCAGGACATGGTCAAGTCTGAGCTTCACTTCCTCTGTGTTTCCCTGACCCATGGTTTGTCCAGTATCACCAGGATGCCACCTGAGAAGGCTCTGGAGAAATGAGAGAGCTGGAGGGTGTTGTGTAATGCCAACATTTTGAAGCCAAATAGGACCTGACAGCGTCTCTTTAAATTTATGAAATATTTAATTATTTTTTGGATGCATTTCTTCACAGTTTGGATTTCTTTAGAAGATGTGCCAATCTCCTGCTCTAGGATGGATTTAAAATTCTTGTACATTTACAATGGTCAGAGCTAAATCATGCTAAAAAACTGACACAGTTATTACACATGCTATTACATGTGTAATAGCAGGTATCTCCTGATCTGACTCTGGCACTTTGGGTTATCTTGACAAGCTCTTTACTTTAGGGTTTGATTCAGGAAACCAGTTATGAATGTACTTGACTTAAAATCTTTTAAGGTTGAAACTTGAACATGTGCTTTGCTGGGTCTTAACCCACTTGGGTGTCATTGCTGAGCCAGAGGGACCTGGGGGAAGACTGTAAGGGTAGCATCAGCTCAGGTGCTGTTGGATCAGCTTCACTCTAATAATTAGGGTAAAGAAGCAAAAAAGAGCATCTCCCTTCTGAGGAAAGGCTGAGGGAGATGGGTCTCTATAGCTTGGAAAGGAGGAGACTGAGGGGTCACCTCATTGATGATTATAAATATGGAAAGGGTGAGTGTCAGGAGGATGGAGCCAAACTCTTCTCAGTAATCTCCAACAGTAGGACATAGGGCAATGGGTGCAAGCTGGAACACAGGAGGTTGCACAGAAATAGGAGAAAAATCTATGTCAGGGTAAGGATGAGAGAACACTATCAGAGGCTGTCCAGAGAGGGTGTGGGGTCTCCTTCTCTGGACACGTTCAAACCCCACCTGGATGCCTTCCTATGTGACCTGATCTGGGTGTTCCCTCTCTGGTGGGATGGGACTAGATGATCTCTTGAGGTCCCTTCCGATCCCTGCCATTCTGTGATGCTGTGAAAGCACTAGCTGTGCTAAAGGAAAGAAAATTTGCTGCCCTTTAAACTGATTGAAATCTGCCCCATCCCAAGAAATGCAGTTCCAGTTTCATCTGTGTTTCTCCCACCATTCTGCCACCAAGAGCAGTAGTTTGTGACCTCAGGGAAGCAGGGGCTGCCTCCCAGAAATGATGAGCAGACAGGCAGAAGGTGCAGCATCCTCAGCAGTTAGGTGCCACTTCAAATGTTCTTTCTGTTGGCAAGCTATTTATCAACTGCCTCCTGAACTCATTATTTCCTAAAGCATATGGTGTGTGGCTCTTGATTGAAAAGCTGCTGCTCTGTCTCCTTGTTCTTCCACTTTACACAAGTTCTTTCCTGTTCTTTTTGTTCAAGTCTTTCCACTCTAGGCTGATAACTTCCATCACGTGCTTAGTGGAGATTTGTAAAACCAAGAGGATGTTGTTTTCACCTGTGCTGTTCCTAAAATGGCTGTACCCAGGGCAGCAGAGAGAAATACCTGGAAGCAGAGTGTCAGATGCCTGAAATCCAAAAAGGAGAAGTGTTACTTGTTGGGAAATGAATAAAAATTGTGAAAAACCAACATACCTTTCCTACAGAAAGGCAGGGGAAGGACTTTTTAATATAATATTGGATGGGAGGACTAGAAACAATGGATGTAAATTGGAAGGGGGTAGATTTAGTCTTGACATAAGAAAGAAATTCTTTACAGTGAGTGTGGTGAAACACTGGAACAGGTTGCCCAGAGAGGTTGTGGACACCCCCTCTCTGGAGCTGTTCAAGACCAGGCTGGACAAGGCACTGAGCAGCCTGATCTAGTGGGAGGTGACCCTGCCTATGGAAGGGGGGGTTGGAACTCGATGATCTTTAAGGTCCCTTCCAACCCAAACTATTCTATGAGTCTATGATTCTATAATTTCTCCCAGATGGGAGGCTGGATAACAGCAAAAAGCCTGCATGTTATAGTTTGAATGGAATGAATTATGGATGATACGAATTTGCCAGGCTGGATGAGGCATTGAGCAACCTTGTCTAGTGGGAGGTGTCCCTGCCCATGGCAGGGGAGTTGGAACTAGATGATCTTGAAGGTCCCACCAACCCAAACCATTCTGTGATTAGTAAGGAACATTTCTTAGAGTAGGAAATGTGACCAGAGAACAAGTGGTTGTGCTCCTGATCCAACCTGAACATAACTCTTGCCATATTCATTCTTTGCTCTGAGAGACTGGTGCTTGGTCCATTCTTGAGCTGAGTCTCCAGCAGTAATGAATCCTCCTCCTTTTGACAGAGGTAGTGGTTTGCTGCTTGTGGGTTCCCATTTCAGGAATAGGTCAAAGAAAGACTTGTCTTCTCATGGTTAGGTGTAAATAATAATAGTAGCTTCTCAGTACCTGAAGGGGGCCTACAGAAAGACTGGGGAAGGCCTTTTAATAGGGTCCAGGATGGAAGGACGAGGAATAATGGATGCAAATTGGAAGAGGGGAGATTTAGTCTGGAGATAGAAAGAAGGTCTTTCCTGTGAGGATGGTGAGACCCTGGAAAAGGTTGCCCCGAGAGGTTGTGGATGCCCCCTCAGTCCCTGGAGGTGTTTAAGGCCAGGCTGGATGAGGCATTGAGCAACCTGGGCTAGTGGGAGTTATCCCTGGCCATAGCAGGGAGGTTGGAATTAGAAGGTCCTTTCCAACCCAAACAATTCTATGATATAACCCAATGCTGTGTAAATAAAAATCAAAAACGTCCGTTTTCCACCTTAAAAAGTGTAGATTACAGGAAAATACCCTGTTGTGTGCACAGGTTCACTGCTGGACTCATCACAGAGAGCTACCAGAGCAGCAACAAGAATATCTTCCCTTATTTGAGGCCATTTAATCTTTTTGAATGAATAATATAATATTTATAGTATTATAGTAGCTGTAATAACTTGCTTAAAAATTAAAAAAATAGTTAATGGGCGAAGAATAAGTGTATTTAATGCTTCTCTCTGCCCTGCTGCTGCTGTTACTTCCTGCTAAAAGAGTTTTATTTAAATGTATAATTTTCTTCCATTTTCACAGCACAGACTGGAGCCAACACACTGGTTCAGTGTTCACTTCTGGATGCACATCAAGCTGATGGAATTTATAAGGCTCTCTGTCTGTGAGGGTGGTGAGATAGTGGAACAGGTCACCCAGAGAGGTTGTGGATTCCTCCTTAATCCCTGGAGGTGTTTAAGGCCAGGCTGGATGAGGCATTGAGCAACCTGGTGCAGTGGGAGGTGTCCCTGCCCATGGCAGGGGGGTTGGGACTAGATGATCTTAAGGGCCCTTCCAACCCCAACCATTTTATGATTCTCTGATTCTACGGCATGTGTCCTAGCTGCCCATCACCTCCACTCTTCACATTTCAGCCAAATGTATTGATCTGGCTGGTTCCTTTATGTGATGCAGTGCTAGGTCTTCTTTGGTAGGTTAATTTTGTGTATTTTTTAATGTATTATTCCCCTAATTCCTGGGAGGTTTGTCACAGACTCAACACGGCTTCCAGGAAACTACTCTTTCTTCCTCTGCTTTCTCCACACTGTGCTTGAACACCCATGTTGATGACCACAGCCCTCAGCTGTAGACTGTTGGACATACTGTAGGTTGCTTGGACCTCTTCTGTGGGGAGCAGTTCTGGATCTGATAGAAAGCTTGATGGACAGCCATGTCTTGTGTTGCTGAAGAGATGTGCCTAGACTTATACTGTGGAATGCTCTGAGTTGGAAGGAGCCTTAAAGATCATCTAGTTCCAAACCCCACTGCCATTGGCAGGGACACCTCCCACTACACCAGGTTGCTCAATGCCTCATTCAGCCTGGCCTTAAACAGCTCCAGGGATTGAGGGGGCATCCACGACCTCTCAGGGAAACCTGTTCCAGTGTCTCACCACCCTCACAGGAAAGAACTTCTTTCTTCTCTCCAGCCTAAATCTCCCCTCTTCCAATTTGCATCGCTTACTCCTAGTCCTGCCATCCTGGACCCTTTTAAAAAGTCCTACCCCAGCCTTTCTGTAGGACCCCTTCAGGTATTGGGAAGCCACTTTGAGGTCCCCCCTGAGCCTTCTCTTCTCCAGGCTGAACAACCCCAACTCCTTCAGCCTGTCCTCAGAAGGGAGGTGCTCCTGCCCTTTGATCATCTTTGTGGTCCTTCTCTGGACCTGCTCCAACATCTCAATGTCCTTCTTATGTTGAGGGCTCCAGAACTGAACACAGTAACTCCAGTTGGGGTCTCACCAGAGCTGAGTAGAGGAGCAAAATCCCTTCCCTAGATCTGCTGGCCACGCTTCTCTTGATGCAGCCCAGGATTGGGTTGGTCTTCTGGGCTGCAAGCGCACACTTTTTCAACTTCAACAACTCTAAACCTCCCAGGTGACACCCAGAATCAAGTAGGAAAGACAGCTGCAGAGCTTCATTGAGGTGAGGTAACATTCAAACATTTAGTGGTGTCTGGAGCCAGAGGATCTGAGGTCAAAAATCCTTCAAGAAGCTGATGCAGAAATATCTTTGTTCTTCTTCTGTTCTTTTCTTGCTCTTCTTGGAAATTCCCAGTGAGTGTGTGTGAGAGGTAACTGCTCAGGCTGACATCAGTCCCAGGAAAAAGAACAGAGGAACTGATAGAGGATTTAGAGAATTAAAGGAAAGGAATATAATTAATGCCATTCAACATTCTTTTTTTTGGGAGAAATATGTCTTGTCAAACAAACCCTGATCTACTTGATGAGATTGCAAGTTTGGGAGATAACTGTGTGGATAGAATAAACTTCTGTGAGGTGTTTGATTTTATTCTGCATGACATTATGATTAAAATATTAGTACTATAGACTTTCACTGAGGCACATGTTAAAGGTATTAAGAGCTGGGTAACTGACAGATCTCAAAAAAAGTAGTTGTCAATAGGGAATCCTCGCTGAATGGGATCGTTTTTAATGTAACTCTGCAGGGATCAGTCACAGCCCCCATGCTATTCATCATTTTTGGCAGCGATATGGAAGTAAATATAAAATAATTTCTGCTCAAATTTGTGAGTGGCACAAAGATTGATGGAGTGAGGATTGAGGGCAGTGGGAAGATGCAGGGCTCTCGGTCAGCTTGGTTAATTGTCCCCATCGAAATAAAAATTCCAAAGTTCCTTTAAATTTAATTAAAGGAGGGATTTTTTTTGTGAATCTGAAGAGGAGAGCAGCACAGAGCTGTCGCCCAGCCTAGGAAAGGAGGAGGTTCATGAGAAGACTTTAAGTCTTCTGGCCTCTCTTGGAAAAATTGGGGCTTCCCTAGGGAAGAGGCTCTTTGCCTGCAGGATCCCTCAGGCTCTGTCTGACAGCAGTGGTGGTGTTTCAGAAGCTTCCCTGAGGGGATGGCTGACATGAGACAAATTCTCATGTGCTGTACTGTGAAAGGCTGAAGAAAAACGTGGATTTGGGGCTGGTTAAATTTTCTGTGTTTGGTTGTGCCTGTGAGATCCTGAGCATGTTTCCTCATTGTCCACTGAAGGTGTTTGAAGATGTGTCCAGCTGGATTGCAGAAGCACAAGTCTAACAGCAGAGTTTAGACTTAATGTGGGGCAGGGTCCACACTGATGTGGCAAGTTTCTCTGTCAACATCTCCAAACTTGAACTGGGCTACAGCAGCAAAACAAAGACATAGAGTACAAATGTGATGGTGTAGTGGGAGGTGTCCCTGCCCATGGCAGGGTGGGTGGAACTAGATTATCTTTAAGGTCCCTTCCAACCCAACCCATTCTAGGATTCTACATTGTGTTAGTGGCTTAGCATCTAACAGATGTTCTTCTTAAGTTCATGTACACACTTTACCTTGCCAAGGTTTCTTCTCCTGGTGAGACGAAGAGAGAAGCTGCCATGTAGTGCACCCCATTGGAATCTCCTTCTCTGGAGAGATTCACAACCTGTCTGGATGAGTTCATGTGTGACCTAGTCTAGGTGTTCCTGCTCTGGCAGGGGGACTGGACGAGATGATCTCTTGAGGTCCCTTCCAATCCCTGATATTCTGTGATTCTGTGACAGTAGGGATATAAGCTATTGTATGCTATGAACAGGACCTTACCAGTGCCAAGGATCTTCAGTGGTGGCTGGGGATAAGATTCCAAAAACATCTACAGGTTTTCATTCTAGAGATTTTGGAAAGACAGAGGAGACAACAACTCCTCTGCTATTGCTTTTTGGCTTTAACTGAGACAGATCAGCTTGTGCATGTATTGTCAGTTCCTTCTTATTTTCCAAATCTAAACATCTCATAACACCACTGAATTACACTCATAATTTAGACTGGAAAGGACTTCTGGGAGTCATTTTGCCCAACAGCTTCCTCAGGGCCAGTAAGAGATTGGCCTGCCTTCTCTGTACTGTCTTACTGCTTAATGTCTGATACAGGCAGTTTGGTGCAGGTCAAGGGAGAGGATTTTGCCCCTCTACTGGTGAGACCCCAACTGGAGTTACTGTGTCCAGTTCTGGAGCCCTCAACAGAAGAAGGACATTGAGTTGTTGGAGCAGGTCCAGAGGAGGGCCATGAAGATGGTGAGAGGGCTGGAGCACCTCCCTTCTGAGGACAGGCTGAAGGAGTTGGGGTTGTTCATCCTGGAGAAGAGAAGGCTCAGGGAGAACCTCATAGTAGCTTCTCAGTACCTGAAGGGGTCTACAGAAAGGCTGGGGTAGGACTTTTTAATAGGGTCGGGGATGGCAGGACTAGGAGTAAGGGATGCAAATTGGAAGAGGGGAAATTCAGGCTGGAGATAAGAGAGAAGTTCTTTCCTGTGAGGGTGGCAAGACACTGGAAGAGGTTGCCCGGAGAGGTTGTGGAGGTGTTTAAGGCCAGGCTGGATGATGCATTGAGCAACCTGGTGTGGTGGGAGTTGTCCCTGCCCATGGGGTTGGAACTAGATGATCTTTAAGGTCTTTTCCAACTCAAACCATTCTATGGTTCTTCATCACTGTTGGAAGGCCTGGGGGCCATTCATGACCAGAGAAACTCTCAGTGTAGCTTTCCAGCCCCAAGTTTCCCCAAGCTAAAAGAAACCAGTGTATCTTACTAAATAAATGATTAGATGTCAATGATTTTCTGCCTCCTGGAGCAGAGTTATTTGGAAGCATGGAAGGAAATTGCTGCAGCAGGATGAAACCACTGCCCTTTGCACTTGCATCTTTCCCACAGAGCAATCCTTCATTCATTGTTTACTTAATGAGAAAAGAAAGAGGTTAATTTATAAAAGCAAATAAAAACCAGGCAGAGGACTTTATTTGTGGAACAAAAAACTGAATTAAACGGGCAGTCTATCCATTAATGCTGCTAATTGTGCTGGGCTCCGCTGAGGGGAACACACAGGTCTGCTGGTGTTTTGCTCTTGCTGGTGGAGTCCACAAGCCCTCTCCAGTGAAGGACAAGCCTCTGGAAGCAGGTTTTCTAGAAACTTTCCTTTCTTGATGAATTAATTTCAGCTCCCAGTCTGTGACAGGGTCGGCTTCTCCGAGGTTTCTTAAATTTAATAGATAGGTATAGGAGTAAATGTCAGAGCTGATGGTGCTGGTGAATGCTGCTGTCGGAATCCTTTACAGAGTCTCATGAGCATCCACAAGGAGCTGCTGAAAGGAAGAGAAATGATTCCTTAATTTATTTCCTCTATTCTAGGGAAGTCTCTTGCACCCATGTTATAATTTAGCAGTTTCTGGGCTGTTTCTATTAACTAGAGGATGCTGGAATGAATCTTAGAATCATAGAATGGTTTGGGTTGGAAGGGACCTTAAAGATCATCTAGTTCCAACCCCCCTGCCATGGGCAGGGACACCTCCCTCTACACCAGGTTGCTCAATGCCTCATCCATCCTGGTCTTAAACACCTCCAGGGATTGAGGGGTCATCTACAACCTCTCTGGGCAACCTCTTCCAGTGTCTCACCACCCTCATGGTGAAGAACTTCTTCCTGATATCTAACCTACCCCTGCCATGCTCTAGTTTCAAACCTTTGCCCCTCATCCTATAATATATGGCCCACAAAATTGCATGCAGCCTTTGGGAAGGGCATTTTTGGAAGCTCAGCCCTCTTTGTTATATTATCAAAGAACACTGTAGTTATGGCTGTGAATATCTTTTAAATGTTCAGTGGAAAAATTTGCAGACGTTCTCCTTAGAACCTGGTGCTTGTTTGCAACCTGTTTAATACATCACCTGCCTGTCTTCCAGCTGGCTTCCTTTCCCAAATGCACTGTTGGGAAGATATATTTATTTCTTTTCTTATTTTTGTAGTTTTGTTATATTTTTGTGCTGTTGTCACACTCTCATGAAGGTCCCACCCTTCCATAATTGTTTCTGGAAATATTTGGGAACCATTAAGACTTTGCTTTTTCTGGTTGTATTGGCAAAATTCTTCTTGGCCTCAGTCTGGGCATGCAAGTGATTTTTAAAATTTTTATTTCTTTTTCCCCTCTCAATTTAAAGTAACACAGTTGTGCTTGCCAATGCTTACATAAGCACAGCAATGTTCTTTCTGTCTAGAACATGCCTAAGCTGTAGTGTCTTCATGTCTGCATGGGGTTTGGGTCCTGGGGATGGACTGTTGGGCAGATGGAGCAGCTCCAAGACAATGAGGTACTTTCAGGCTCTGTTCTTAAGACCCTTTGTCTTTCCATGGAGTGGTTGTGGTTCTTCATCTGATGATGCTGCAATCTCCTGATGCTTTGCTCGAAGTTTTGAACATTTCAGGACACCAAATTGTCATTCTGGATGTTTGGAATTGAGCTTAGGGCTGTGAGTGGTGAGAGAAGAATCATTTTATGGTGTAGCCAAATAATGAACATCTAGTTGGAACCAGATGATCTTTAAGGTTCCTTCTAACCCAAACTATTCTATGATTTGAACATCTAGTTGGAACTAGATGATCTTTAAGGTCCCTTCTAACCCAAACTATCCTATGATTTGAACATCTAGTTGGAACCAGAAGATCTTTAAGGTCCCTTCTAACCCAAACTGTTCTATGATTTGAACATCTAGTTGGGACCAGATGGTCTTTAAGGTCCCTTCTAACCCAAACTATTCTATGATTCTATGATTTTGAAGGAAGTCAAGGGTTGTGTTGGTAAAGCTGAACCCCTCTACAGGTCAACAGCAGCCACAACTCCTCTGGTCCATCTCCCTGCCTGGGGTGGCTTGGGAGACTTCTGATGAAGCCCAGATCAAACTTAGGATCTGTAAGAATTCTCCACTGGTTCCCTAGCCTCTGGGCTTGGCCATTCAGCATTTTTGTCCACTCTATTTTGGTTTTTTTTTCAGCTTTTACAGTTAATTTCTGAGAGCAGTGGTAATTGCTCTTTTTTTTTGTGTAAGCTGAGATTCTTATCTGTGTTCTTCTTCCTGCAGAAGTTCTTCTGGGGCACCCCAGCCCCAGAGATTGTTTGACTGGCAGCCTTTTCTCTTTCTGGGGGATTTCCCCCCCCCTCACTTAAAAAGCAAATCTGGCATCTTTTGGGAAACATCTTTTCCATGCTAAAAATAAGACGCTGTGCTTTCCTGCTTCTATCTTTCATGTTCCTTCAGAGCAACTTCTAAACAGGGATGAGGAATCCATTTTTGTGGTGGGCTCAGGTGAGTTCCTTCTCCTTCTGAGCTCTTCCTGAACTCTCCAGGGAGAGGATGTGGTGTTTTATGGCTGAATTTAAAACTTGGTAATTACTTTTTTTTGTCTGTTTTTCTTAAATTTGGGAGAAGCTTCTAGTGGGTTGAGATAACTCTGTGTTCAGTGTGGTGGGGTCTGTGGGCAGGAAATCCTTGGCCCCCACTGGCCAGGCTGCAGCATCCTGCCAAAGTGAGAAGAGACACAGGAGATGCAGAACATGTAAATACTCCATAAATACTATGAATTTTGGCAAGGAGGCAGCTTCCTCTCTCCCTGAAGATCCTGCCATATGCCTAGAGATGACTCAGGTTGTTTCAGCAGCGCTGGCAAGACTCTGTTTCGACTCCCTGCTGCTCCCTGCCTGGCACCAGCACTCTTGGTCCTGTCTTCTGAGTGCTGGGAGGGGGAGGGGGAGAGGGGCTGCAGGTGAAAGGAGAACAGGGAGAGCAAGGGAAAGGACCAACGTGGGAAGATGATGAAGGGATTTGAGCATCTCCCTTCTGAGGAAAGGCTGAGGGAAATGGGTCTCTTCAGCTTGGAGAGCAGTAGTGGCCAAATCCTGGCCCAGAGTGTCTGTATCTTACCACCCCTATAGAAGGCAGGTACTGCCATAGGGAGGTTTGGCAGTGTAGGGGCTGCTCTAATACTTCAACCAAAACCAGAATACCTAAAGGAAGTTGAAGAAGGACAGGGAACTGCTGGAGAGAGTCCAGAGCAGAGACACAGAGATGATGAAGGGATTGGAGCATCTCCCTTCTGAGGAAAGGCTGAGGGAGATGGGTCTCTTTAGCTTGGAGGAGATTGAGGGGGGATTTCATTAAAGTCTATAAATATGGCAAGGGTGAGTGTCAGGAGGATGGAGCCAGGCTCTTCTCAGTGACCTCCAATGGGGCAGTGGATGCAAGCTGGAACACAGGAGGTTCCACAGAAATAGGAGAAAAAAACTTCTTTAGGGTGAGGGTGAGAGAAGAGTGTTCCAGGCTGCCCAGAGAGAGTGTGGAGTCTCCTTCTCTGGTGACATTCAAACCCCACCTGGACACCTTCCTGTGTGACCTGATCTGGGTGTTCCTGAGCAGTGGGATGGGACTAAATGATCTCTTCTGGTCCCTTCCAAACCCTGACATTCTGTGATTCTGTGTGGTTGAGAACTCCTGCTGATGCCAGCTGAGATGCAGGGCAAGATGACATAAAGCCAACTGTCTCAGGTGAAGGGCATCACTCATGCACACCACCCCCCCTCGACCTGTTTATTTTTGGGGTTCAAGGTTGGGGCTGATGGAGAGGGGTGAGCACTGGCAGCAGGATGTGCCTGGGCATCTCACACTCTCAACCTGCACCACCTCCTTTGGGTTTTGAGATCTGATGGGATGGTGGCACAGGATGGAATAGCTCCAGGCAAATCACTGTTACGACAGATATATTACTGCAGTAAAATTCTAAATTTATGGCAGTCAGAGATCTGTGCCCATAACTACTCCTTACTTCTGTGTATTGTTCTGGTCAGGTGACACGTAAACTGAACCAAGCTGGAGAATCATGGAATGATTTGGGGTGGAAGGGACCTTAAAGATCATCTAGTTCCAACCCTTCTGCCCTGGAAACGAAAGAGAAGAAAGAGATGACACTGAATCACTGCACCCTCTTGCTCAGTGCCTTGGGGCCTGGACCTTGAGGAGGTTCTGGAGCCCTGAAACACAGAGGAGGGCTTTTGTGTAGTTTTGGACAGTAGGAACCAAGCCATTGCAGCCCCTCCTCTGAAAGACACCATTTATCAGCCCATAGTAAACCACAGGCTCATGCCCTTCAAGGACAGCATTTTTCTAGCCCTACATTACTGCTACAGACAGGAGGTACAAGGTGGGTTTCAGGTGTGGGGCTTTTTTTGTGTGTGTGTTCTTTTTAAGTTTTTTTTTTCTCTCTTTTTTTATCTCAGTGTGTGGAAATGTCAGGGGCAAGAATTCCCACCCAGCTCCTGGCTCCACTCTTGTGTGCATGGTCCATCTCTCTCCACACCATCTGTCTGCTGAAATTAATGCTTTAATAACCTCTGCAGGGTAGTAGCCCTGCTATTTATTTATCCCAATGTTTAAGTTTCTTTTTGACTTTTGGGATTGAGATGGTGTGCCCTTGAATCCTTGTGGACTGTGAAAACTTCTGAGCTTGAGGGTCATAGGCTCTTGAAAAGGAGGAGGATGAAGGAAACACTGATTTATCCTGCATTTTACTTGGCTTATTTTCCTAAAAGTGGCTCCCAGGGCAGGGCAAGGGACTGAGGCTCTGGTTGCTGTGGTGGGATCCAAATCAGAGGTACATTTGGTTTGCAGTGATCCAGGATCCTGATGGATCCCACCTTGCTGCTTTCCTGCTCCTGGATGCCTTTCCCTGCTTGCTGTTCTCTAGAGTTCAAGCACAATCACCTCAAAGTATCTCTGGAGCATCTTCTGAATTACATGTGGAATTTTTCCTTCAGAGCCTGATACCATCCCAGAGCAGAACTTCTTTAAAAAAAAAAAAAAAGAAGTCTTGTAACCTAAACAGCAACAGGATCTCCTTGCTCTTCCACCAGGAGCATCTCCTGGGTTGGAGCTGGGGTTGTCTGGATCCCACCTGCACCCATGACATTTTGTGAGAAACCCCTTTCTTTTTACTGCCTATATTTTCTTTGTTGCTTTCTGTTTTCTGTCTCTGTGGGGAAGAGGAAGTTTGGTTGTTTTGGTTTTTTTTGGTTCAGTCTAGCGTGTTACACTGCATTGCTTCATGTTCTGCTGCTGGTCACTGCATCTTGGAAACCTGATGCATTCCACCAAAGTGTGGAATCCTCACCCTAAATCCATGGCTGCCACCTTTCTATGAGCCACCACGCTCCTTTGACTGCCAAGGTCTTCCATCAGCTGTGCAAGTCCATGGTGGCTACCATCTTTATCTGGAGACCAGATAAAGTAGCTACTAATTGTCACACTAACGGCTTCATGATAACTACACAGTATCAAGCAGGGGTCATGCAGGCACATTTCCCCCTTGCTCCCCCTTTCAATACCTGAAGGGGTCCTACAGAGAGGCAGGGTTAGGACTTTTTAATAGGGTCTGGGATGGCAGGACTAGGAGTAATGGATGCAGATTGGAAGAGGGAAAATTTTGGCTGGATATAAGGAAGAAGTCCTTTGCTGTGAGGGTGATGAGACACTGGAAGAGGTTGCCCAGAGAGGTTGTGCATGCCCCCTCAATCCCTGGAGGTGTTTAAGACCAGGCTGGATGAGGCACTGAGCAACCTGGTGTAGTGGGAGGTGTCCCTGCCTACAGCAGGGTTTTTGGAGCTATAGGTGATCTTGAAGGTCCCTTCCAACCCAAACCATTCTATGATGTATCTCCCCTGACAACTCTTGGCTGCTGGGGAGCTCCTCTCCTACCTTCAGTTGCCATACCTGGAGAATGATGCTTTCTTTCCAACATGTTCAGATGGTATGTCCTTTTCATTTTGCATCCTGGAGCCTTTAATTACTCTCAACAAGTCCCTTTCACACATTGAAAATCCCGTAGCAATTTCAATTTGAATTGCTTTCTCTGAGGCTTCTGTTTAGATGAGTGCACCTGCTCTGGGGTCCCACTGGTAATTGGGCTGTAATAGTTATGATCCTTTAAATGCTCTTAAGGTACCACGAGCTTTAAGAATTGATAATGATGCAATCTGGCATCTCAGCACCACTTTTTGTCTTGTCTCTGAGCTGAGCAGTTGGTCTTAATTGTATTGTTTTGCCATTCATGAAGATTACAAACACTCGTTTGTTGTAGGAATTGGAAGGGTTTAATTAAGAGCTGCCCTGTGTTCACCTACCCATCCCACAGCTCTGGGTCCTGGGCTGCTCCTTACTTTCCTCTCTGCTGGGTTCAGTGGGAATTTTGCCAGAAAAAGGCCCTAAAAAAAAGATGTGTGGCTCCTTTGAGCAGCAGTGCTTGTCTGTACACCATCCCGAGCTCATGTTAAAAGGATATGAAACAAAGAGGCTGGGTGGAGAGTGGCTTGAGTGCAGCCCTGAAGGGGTGTCAGTGGATGAGAAACTCAACATGAGCCAGCA